>MPNW01001252.1:50150-55150 GCA_011800805.1 Hirudo medicinalis
ACCACCTCAGACAACAACGTCATGACGTTCTCTGGAAAGAGCTTTGCCAGTTGGCACCTCAGCATTGCAATGGAGAAGCGTCTGAGTTTGAAGCTCTGGCTGAGGACAAGGCAGAGGAGGGCAAGGATCATGCACGCTGTGGGCAGGGTGGACTACAGTATACTCGAGGTAGTGATGATGATGATGGTGGTGGTGGTGGTGGTGGTGGTGATGTCGATGAGAATGATGGTGATGATGGTAATGATGATGATGATGGTGGTGGTGGTGATGACCATGATAATGATGATGGTGGTGATGATGATAGTTATGATGGCGGTGATGTCGATGAGAATGATGGTAACGATGGTGGTGGTAATGATGATGATGATGATGAGAATGATGGTGATGATGGTGGTGATGATGATTTTGACAAGTTGAATCGATCAACAACGGCAGGTTGACAATGGAAGGATCCAGTTCAGATTCGACTGTGGTGGTGGACCTGGAATGGCGAGAGTTGACGGCATCACCATCAGCGATGGGCAGTGGCATGCCATCTCCGTGGAAAGGATTGACAGGTGATGACGATGATTGTAGTTGTCACAGTGATTATGGCGTTGACAATGATGATGATGTAGATGATGACGACGACGATGATGATGGACGACAATCTGTTAAATTTGCACAATCTTAAATTGAGAAATCGATAATCTTGAATAATAATAATAATAATAATATTAATAATAATAATAATAATAATATTAATAATAATAATAATATTAATAATAATAATAATATTAATAATAACAATAATTACAAAACCTCAACACTATTATTAACCAAGTAAGTAATTATAACCTTTCATCCAAATCAATACATGCATTCCAACCACTCCAACCATTCCCCACTCCTCTCATGTCAGGGATGTCAGAGTGGCAGTCGATTACATCTACTCTGGCGAGGGTCGAGTGCCCGGGGTCAACGACATCCTTAACCTTGAGAGCGATTTGGTCTACTTCGGGGGCGAGGTCACCAAGCCCAACGAAGAGGTCAGGCAGGGCTTTGTCGGCTGCCTCAAGGATGTCGAGTTCGATTCCGTGCCTCTGTCTGTCCACACTTCGACTGGCATCGGGAAGTTGCAGAAGATGCAGGCTGTTGACATTGGATGCAAGGAGGAATACTTCATTAAAGGTTTAATGAATCACTATCATATCATCATCATCATCACCGTCGCTATCGTCGTCACCATCATCATCATCACCGTCTGTCACTATCGTCATCACTAATCATCATCATCATCATCATTATCATTATCATCACTGTTGTTTGTCATTGTCTCCAGGGCAGTGCAGTGGGCAGTGTCTGAACGGGGGCACCTGCATATCTCTCAATGGGGGGTCATTCGAGTGTCGGTGCCAGCCGAGGTATACCGGGGTCAGATGCGAGGTCGACGAAAGGCCATGCCTCTCCAGCCCTTGTCTCAACGGAGGTGATGATGATGATGATGATGGTGACGATGACGACGATGAGGACGATGATGTTGACGAAGAATGATGACGGTCGTTTTCGTGATGGTGAAATACTCAAATAAAGGCATTACCGCTTGCAACATGACATTACCTCGACATCCACGACACTCATGAATGACGTTGATGTTAAATCACCACACAGTCATCATTATCAACATCATCATCACCACCATCATCACTATCATCATCATCAACATCATCAACATCATCATCATCAACATCATTATCAACATCATCAACAGGCACTTGCACCAACCATCACAACAACTACAACTGTTCCTGTCCCCCGAACTTCAAAGGCGAGAGGTGTGAGTCCGACAAAGACCGATGTCCTTGCAGGAATGGTGGCACGTGCCCCATGGGTGGTGAAGACCCCCCCTGCCACTGCACCGCTGGATATAAAGGTACTCCTTCAGTAGTTCCTTTGTTTATGTGATGTGGTGTGGTCTCTAAATCATTTTTGTCCAATTCCTGACATAAATCATGGTGTAATTTATGTAATTTTTATATGATATTTTTATTATGTAATTATTTGTTAATTATTTATGTTATAATTATGTTATTATGCATTATTATTATTATTATATTATTTCTGTTTTTAATGATAATTGTAATTATTGTGACCTAATTATCATGGTCACGCTTCGCTGCCCACCCAGGCCCCCTATGCGATGAGGACGTGGATGAATGCCTCAACCACCCTTGCCCCCACTCATCCAGGTGCATCAACCTGTTGGGGTCTTACACCTGCAATTGTTCAGGTGGGCTGTTGTCCAGGACCTGTGACAATACAGGTGATCACACGGGACACCTGCCACAATGGAGGATCACATCTGAGGAAGTTTTCATAATTACAGGTCAGTTGGCAGTGATGATTGTGATGACGAGACTGGTGGTGATGATGATCATTGTTGTTGTTGTTGTTATTAACATCATCATCATCATCGTTATTATTATTATTATTATTATTGTTATCATCATCATTATTATTATTGTTGTTGTTATTATTATTATTATTATTATTATTATACATTTAAACTTTTTATTTAGATGTAACATTTATTAGCATTACACCATTCATCATCATAATCATGATCACCACCTGAACAACCACCCTTACAGCCATCCTAGCCAGTCTCTTACTGCTGTCCTTGTTCATGGTGCTGGCATGCAAGTGCTGCTTCGGGAGGCACAAGGACAAGCCCTCGGACAGAAGAAAGGGCACCAAGGGGCGACTAACCTCCCAGTTTGCCACCCGAGAACATCGTGAAATACGACCTCTAAGGTCAAAGGATACCAAGGTGATTCCCCATTTCTACCCAGATTGTTCACCTTCAGATGCTTTGAGTTCCAACACTTAAAAAGGGTAGTGGTGCAGACCGGGTTGTGAACCCGACAAGTCATGACTGTTGCCATTACCACCACATGCAGAAATCTTATGGGGTTAAGAAGCGCATAAGTTTAGTTATCAGTAAAATATATTTATTTATTATTATGATATAGTTATGATATAATTATATACATTTGTAATACCTTTACAATTATTTCCCCTCCAATCTCCAGGTCTTCTTCTACTCTCCCAAACTTTCCTACGACCCCGAGAGACCCCTGACCCTCATGAACTCCAGCCAGCAGACTTTTCCCTATGGGGCCTCGTCGACCTCTGCCTCATCCGGCTCGTTCAACTACAGCACTGCAGGAGAGTTCAGGACCTTTCAAGACCCGGGCACGCCGCCCTCTATCCCCAGCCACCACCACCATCGTCCCCCTCCCGTTCCCCAGAGGCCTTCCTACTTCCCGCTCAACAATTGGAGACAACTGCCCGTTTCTGCCTCGGCAGGCGTCAAGGCCGCAGAACCAGACAAGACCAAGGAGGTCGAGCCCAAGATGGCTGTCATAGGGGAGTTGGAGAACCTCCTGGCAAAGGGGTGTGCAGATCGAAACGTCTCCGTGCTGAAGTCGGCTGCCGCTGCCATCCAGAACAGGATCGTAGACGTCAAGAGGAACGACCTTGCCGTCCTCTCCTCTGGGAAATCCCCAGACCGGGGTCGTCCGGTTGACTTCTATCGTCTGTCTTACGACAACGGCAACAACAACGTCGCTCGACAACAACAACAACAGCAGTCCGCTGGAGTTCGGCCGAAGCAGTCGACGAACGTGTTGAACTACGGCTACGACCCTCGTCAGGGAAATTCATTTGTGCTGGAGATGGAGAATTTGAATAAAAGTGGGTTTAGAGTTGATCGATTGATTGATTAATTGGTTGGTTGATTAATATGATTGGTTGAATGGTTGGTTGATTAATATGATTGGTTGAATGGTTGGTTGATTAATATGATTGATTGAATGGTTGGTTGATTAATATGATTGGTTGAATGGTTGGTTGATTAATATGATTGATTGAATGGTTGATTGATTAATATGATTGATTGAATGGTTGGTTGATTAATATGATTGGTTGAATGGTTGGTTGATTTTGTGGCTCCACCGTTTCTCTATTGGTTCGTCGACCAATTTGTTGCTGGTAAACTGGGCTGTTTTCTTTTCTTATTGCTCTGCATATTATTACAATAACTATTACAATAATTATTATAATATTTATTACAATAATTATAATATTTATTACAATAATTATAATATTTATTACAATAATTATATCATAATAACCAACGCATGTCAACAATTGGTGGCCTCCGATCTTCATCGTGCATGACTTCACTGAAGCTTTCAGTAAAAGATTTGGATTTTTTAAGACGTTGCCGGCCAATCGGACGAGATCGTGGCCCAAAAATCAAACGTGGACCAACAGATGGAGGGCGTGCAAACCAAGTTCATCCAGAACAACTATGCCATCACCTCCTCCCCGGAGAAGCAGCTAAAGTTCCCGGCCAACGTCCACCAAGCGGGAAGTCAACAACAACAACAACAGCAACGGCCGTTGCAACCCCTCATGCAACAAAAGCAGAAGACCTTCACCAACAACAATCTCAATGTCGTTCGACCTTACAGGGTCGAAGACCTGTACAGCGTGCCGAACAAGCAGCGGAACAAAAACCTGAATCCGGACGCCCTGGCAAGTCAAGCCCCGTCCTTTCCTCAAGCCAATCGACAAAGGCAAGGCTCGACGTCCGGGCAACAACCGCAACAACAAGCCCTGACCTCGAGCCAACCACAACAACAAGACCTGGCCTCGAGGCAGCATCAGCAGCAGTTGAAGCTGCTCCATCAAGCCCGGCAGCTGCCGCAACACGTCGGGCAGCACCTGAGAATGTTCCCCCAGAAGAATCTGCCGGTCATCCACAGCAAGGCGGTCATGAAGCACGAAGGGGTCGAGAGGAGGAGCTCTAGGGTCAAGCTCGAGCAGCTGTCCAATCGGAGGAGGGAGAAATCCAGGCAGAAGAAGGAGAATACAACGAAGCAGCAGCAACAACAACAGCAACAAGACAAAGATTCGCGAGGTCAAAGACCGCAAGCCAAGACACCCCCTAAACC
>MPNW01001252.1:60150-61339 GCA_011800805.1 Hirudo medicinalis
CAATAGTGGTCGCCACCTCAACTGGTATCGTCACCGTACTTGCTGATGCATGGTTGACGCCTTTTGATTGAACGGGGCAACTTGATTGATTGGCAGACTGATTGAATGAGTGATTGGTTGATTAGTTTTTTTTGATTGATTGTAATCAACTGAATGATTATTGAACGGCTAATGAACGAAATTAAATCATTTGGAAAGGCAATAATTACACAATTTAAATATAAATAATAATAATAATAATAATTCATAAGTCATAATAACAACAATAATAATAATAATAATAATAATAATAATAACAAAATTAATTATAATAATATTATTATTAATAAGATTAATATTAATAATAACGATAACAACGATAAAATGAATTATAACAATAATGATAATAATAAATACTTTTATAGGTGACATCCATTGTGACTGGCAGTCATGTGTGACCAGGAGTGATTGATGTTTTTGTGTACAACGTCCTCCGTAAGCAGTTTGTGTACAATTTGTATCCTGCGCCCTTCACGACTGTTACGATGTAATGTCATGTCATGTCATGTCATGTCATATAATGTAATGTAATGTCATGCCATGTCATATGATGTAATGTGATGTAATCTGGCATTATCTGGCGCAGGAATGTCATGTGATGTGATGTCATGCCATGCGATGTCATGTGATGTGATATAATATGGTATAGCGTAATGTAATTATGAATGGATGGACGGACAAATGGACGGATGGAAGAATGGATGGACGGATGAATGGACGGATGGATGGATGGATGGAGAACAGCAAATAGATCACGTGGACTGTGACACGTGCTAATTACAAAGTTCAGCCTCCGAGCAAGTATCACTTCCACACGACAATAGCCTGTGGACATTAATGACGAAACAACAACATCGATTTGTTGTTATTGTTATTATTATTATTGTTATTGTTATAGTTGTTATTATTATTATTATTGTTGTTATTATTATTATTATTATTATTAATATTAATACCATTATTATTATTATTATTATTATTATTATTAATACCATTATTATTATTATTGTTGCTATTATTATTATTATTATTATTATTACAACTGTTGTTGTTATTATTATTAATTATATTATTATTAATATTATTATTATTATTATTATTATATTATTATTATTATTATTATTATATTATTATAATTATTATTATAATT
>MPNW01001252.1:62626-74474 GCA_011800805.1 Hirudo medicinalis
GTCGTCGTCGTCGTCGTCGTCGTCGTCGTCGTCGTCGTCGTCGTCGTCGTCGTCGTCGTCGTCGTCGTCGTCGTCGTCGTCGTCGTCGTCGTCGTCGTCGTCGTCATCATCATCATCATCATCATCATCATCATCATCATCATCATCATCATCATCATCATCATCATCATCATCATCACCATCATTATTATGCAGCCATCACCATCCTCTAGGCAGATTCGCCAGCCAATCGCATTGAAGTTGAGAAAATGAGAGGACCAATGAGAGGAGACCGGTGTCCAGCTTGCTTTAAATAGGACAAGCTATTCTGAGCGAGAATTTAGCGAGCGATTTTGCAAGCGTTTTAGAAATATTGTTTGCGAAAATAATTTATAATTTACAACAACAATATTACTATTGTAATAATAATTATTATGTTAATATTATGATCGTTAATGATATTATATTTCATTTCAAATATATGTTACGATAATTTTATTAACCACTCCGATGCGTCTGATGATTTTCAAATCAGCGGACCAATGATATTTTAGGGCTCGGCAACTGTCCAACCAATCAACTGCGTTCAATCCTCGGGACTTTGCAATTACTAAGGTTTTAAAAAAATAATCTAAAGAATTTCACAAAAGGGGACAATATTTTTCTCTTTAGAGAGGGCTAGCAATCCTACCCTTCTTCTCGATTGGTCGAATGTCGAGCAACAGCTGACGACAACAACAACGTCATAATGCCATCAGCCAGCAACGACAAGAAACTCGACAACGACGTCAACAAGAACACCAAATCCAAGTCGAAATACAACAGCAACAGCAACAACAGCAGCAGCAGCAACAACAACAACAACAACAGCGACACTCTGCTGCAACAAAATCCATCTTTTTCAGTCAACGCCACCCTCTTGTTGCGCAACGTTTTGGCCTCCTACCACCTCAACAACCCTTCGTCTTCCTCCTTCTTTCCATCTATCTCCCAATCATCATCATCATCGTCGGTCGTGGTCACGTGCTCCTCTGGAATTTCCAAGGGTCATGACGGCAGGGGTAGCGATGGCGTCATCGGCAACACCAGCAACAGTAACTTTTTCAATCCCTTTTTGCACCACGGCTACGCCGGCAGACCGTTTGGGCACCCCGGCTATCCGCTCTCATTTTCTCAATATTTTCTGCCCCGCTATTCAGGACAATTTTTCCCATTTAACATACCGTCGCACACGGATGAAGGACAGAACCCGGCCTCAGATCAAACGCCACCGGCGAAGAGCGCCACTGCGAACGGCCGCGACGAACAGCAGAGTGTCGGAGAAGTTTCAAAGACCAGCAGCTCGTCGAGAATCTTCGCCGGTGCAAGCTACGTCAGCGACTCTGACGGCAACAACATCAACGCTAAACCGCACGGCATACCGACCCCTGCATTTCACGGTCTTATGGTGAGCGCCACGATAGAACAGAGCCACGGTAACCGCTACGGCCACAAGGGAGGAGCCGGTCTCTTTTCCCCATCCCTTGGCGGACAACTGCTACCAAAGGGCGAACATCTCACCCCACCACCTGCCCTACAGCTGTCGCTGCCGGTCGTCCCGGCGAGGCATGCCGTGGTGCACACGCCGAAGAAGGTCGTCAAGAGGATGTTCACCAACAGCAGGGAGAGATGGAGGCAGCAGGTGCCGGCCCACGTTAATATGTTTATCATTGATGCTGAAATATTAATATTAATAATAATAATATAATAAATTATTAATAATATATTGCAGTATTAACAACAATTATAATATTGTTGTAATTGTTATTACGAATTTTCAAGACTACAACATCGTGATGCTCTTTAGAAATAAAATACTTTCGTAATACTCGTCATGATTAAAGCTATATAATTTCAATAATTATAGTAACAGAAAATTTTAATTATAATAATAAATATATTATAAGCATTAATTATAATTATTGTCAAGTTATTAATTTCTCGCACGAGGTTATAATAATAATAATAATAATAATAATAATAATAATAATAATAATAATAATAATAATAATAATAATAATAATATTAATTATATCTTAAGCATTAATTGTAATTATAATTATGATAATTAAAGTTTTTAATTAAATTAAAAATTGAGTTTTGTGGCTCTTTATCGTTCATTTACATTATTCTATTAGTCGCTGTTGGTCATGTTAGTGATTGTCTGCCCTTTGACCTTGTTTTGAAATAAATAAAATAAAATAATTATTATAAGAATGTCAACGGAGCATTCATGGAGTTGAGGAGATTGGTGCCAACCCATCCACCTGACAAAAAACTGAGCAAGAACGAAATCCTCAGACTGGCCATCAAGTACATCAGGCTCCTCGACCGTGTCCTTGAGTTCCAGAAAACGCAAGAAGCAGAGGTCAGGGAGGTTGAGGACTCGACCGACCCAACCGACTCCGTGAGGTATCCGTGCGATAAGCAGTCTAGCTGTGGATCGCCGGGAGAAATTAACAACAACCGGAACGGCTACAACAGCGTCTCCGGCGGCGGCAGCTACGGAGGCTACCACAAGAACAGGCAGCAGACGAGCTTCTCCGATCGCCACGGTGACGAAGTTTATCAAGGTCAGACCAAAACGAGTGCGTCAATGGTTGTTTCGAAAGATGGCGGGAAATCGCAGACGACAAGCAGGCAGAAAAATTCGAAAATAAAAAACGAATCTGTCGATAACAACTTCATAAACAACAACAACAACAATAATAGAGGGGCAGAAAACTCATCTCAGGAGCGGAAAAGAAAGCAGATGACACGGGACACCTCGGCTTCCGGGTCGCTTTTCCAGGCTTCGGCAAGGAGCTCGCATCAGCAGCACAAAATTTCCAAACGTTCGCTAGAGGACCTGGAAGATACCAGGAGCAGATTTAACGACTCTCCTGCCGCCAGTTCGCCTGGGTCGAGTTTCTACGACGGCGACAGCTACGACGACGACGAAGACGAGGAAGATGATGATGATGATTTCGAAGAAACATGGATTAGCAGAGCTGGTGGATGATGAATACTACGTATATTTTTTCATAAAAATTGAATATTGGCGGCAGAGAGGATGGATAGCTAATTAGCATAACCGATGAATATTCATTAGATCCTGCTTTTCCAGTGAGCAATTGTTTAACGGTGACAAAATCAATGAGCCTTCGCTCGTCATTCGCCACCGGGCGATTAAATTGGAAATTAAAAAAAAAAAACCCTTACACCTGGCGATTGAATTGAAATTTTAAAAATATAATTGCCACCTGGCGATTGAATTGAAAACCGAAAAGGTTTAATTGATTCTATTTTCAAATTGTTGGACGACTCACCACTTTGACGACGATATGAATTATTACAAATATTGAAAACATCGCCACGCAAAATATTATAAATACATTATAATTAAGCATGTTTCATAATTATAATGTGGTAATTACTATGAAATAATAGCGATGATGATGATTCCTCAAAAGAAGCAATAACCACCGAAAAATAATTTAACTTAAACTTAATCGATGCTTTGAATCTTCGCCTGTCGCCTCCCCCCCTGGCGATTAAATTAATTCTTTAAATTGTTTTTTCCAAGCCATTCCACAGATGGCAGAACATATGAATGTATTTAAGGTACTCCCTGGGACCATAACAAATGTATCTCTGTTAGGCATAATAATAATAATTATAATTATAATAACAACAACAATAATAATAACAGTAATAATGATGATATCAAGGAACATAATCGCTCCATCAATCAAAGTCAACTGTCAGCTGCACAAATATGCTGATAAGTTAAAATAAACAAACATAAGATATTCACGAGACAACACAAACAATTCATGGTCCTATCGAATGTCAATGATCGCCAAATATGCATCTTAAAGATAATCAGCATAATCGTCCGCCATTCAAATCTATTTGGCTAGTCGGAAATGTCGGAGGCCTGCAAGATCTTGTTTATGTCGACCGGATTCTGCAAGGAGGCGGAGTCTATTCTACCCTGACACATTGGGCAACAGCTCTCCTCCAGTTTCAAGAAGCTGGAATAATTATAATCATCAACGATGGTAATCATTAAACGACAATCAAATGTTCCACTAATTCAAGCAAACTCTTACAAATGTAAACATCAGTTTAGATATTGTCATCAGACCACGAAAGATCATAACTTTACTGGTCGTTTAAATCATTAAGATCATAATTTAACAAATTCTAATCGGTAATTGTTATCCAACCAAAAATAGCCAACCGATAACCGACCAAAGAATCTCTTCGATGATGGCGGGAAACTGACAGTTCGGGCAGACGGACGTTTTGCCTTTGACTACGTGCTTTCCCTGTTCCATGCATATTCGTCGAGTTAATCAGAAAAATAAATTACATTCCCAAGCAATCATCAACCATCAACCTGTCAGGGTTAAGGGTCAGGGGTTTGGTGAAAAAACAATAACAAACAATAAAAATTTAAACTTTGAACTTTCAATTAACAAATACTTGTCATAATTGCTCGTTTTCATTTATTTAATAAAATGTTATCTCTAATAAAACTGACCGAAGCTATGCAAAAAGGTATGTTGTTCTTGCATCCGGGACAGGACAGCTCCGTGTCCGACAAATTGAAACCACAAAATGGACACGGCGACAAATCCTCGTCCAGTTCCGTCTTTTCTGGTTTCCTGTTTAAAATCAAACTGTCAATCAATCCTGTTTTAAAAACAATCATACGCAATTTAACATTTCAATTGAAAGATAAAATCGGTCAATCAATCCAATGACGGATCAATCTGACCTGACGATCGTTTCGACCCTCTTCCTGTACTTGTCGTCGATCTTGTCCCTAAACTCTGGCTTCATGAGCATGGCAGCATAGTTGAAGGCCGACCTCTTGAGGCCCGACCTGTGGCATTCGATGACGGTCGTCGTCAGAATCGGAACCATGTCTGAAATTGGAGGTGCATTCACGTACTCTTGCCCGAGTATCGATTGTTTGTTTAAAGGTTTTAGTGAACGATGCAGATTAAGCTCTAAACTAAGCGCTCTCTCTTCATTGACGCTCGTCATCGTGAAATAATTATTTTTATTATTCCATTCCATCACAAAATCATCAGGAAAGACCAGTCTAATTTATAATCTGACCCAATCTCCAACCTAAAGAGCCCAAAAAAAGATCTAAAGTGAGCCAAACAGAAGTAGTCTAACTAACGAGAGGAGAACTTGGAGATGTTGTTGGCAACCCTGATGAGGAGCCTGGCTGCCTTCAGATGCTCCCCCAACTTTATTTGGATCTGAGAAATCGTCGCGTCGGACTTAAATTCAATCTTGCTGACAAATGTTAAGCAAGTTGGCAAAATGAGGGATGAATTCCAGCACGAGATGGTAAAAACCAATGGTCGTCAAGCTTGGTATTCGAAACCCAGCTTGCACCGCCAGGCCAGGGAGGGCCCCTGGGAAGCGGCGCTACCTAAACGATCGGAGAAATACAACTCTTTCGTCACCTTGACAAGGGTGTAGCTGTGGAGGACGGTCAGGTTGTAGTACATTTCCGAAGGGACCTTCAACCTGCTCTTCTTCAACTGCATGCACATCTCAAACATCATGCCATGGGCGATCTTGTAGTTACCTGAGCTCGTCAAAGTACTCACAATTGATTAATTGGTTGGTTGGTTGATTGATTTGATTGAAACGCAATTGTGGACTTAGTGTGAAAATTACTTCAATATTTAGTATGTTATTAGCATCATTGTTGGTATTATTTATATGTCACAGAATTATCAATGATTGCAATAATCATCATCATCACATCATCACCATCATCATCACTACCACTATCACGTCACGGGCACCTGCATTCTGCTCCTCCCTGGCAATGATGATTGCTATGCTGGCCGCCTCCTCGTACTTCTTAAGGACCATGTACAACTTGAAGAGGTACTTGGGGTCCTGCAATCGACGAAGAACAAAATCAACCGTTTCAACCGATCGCACGTTCAATCGACCGTCGGCATCCGAAACGGACGTCACGACACGCAGAAGGAGTCGTAAGCCCATCGAACCTTGGGGTTGCCGTCCCGGTCCCCCATGAGGTGGTCGACCAACTGCTTGATGAGTTTGTGGTCGTTGGCCTGACCCACCACGTCGACCGCCAAACCGATGGAATCGGGGTTGTCGGCGTTGCTTGGGTCGAGCAGGTGGTTGATGGCCTAAAAAGAGTCGACCATCTGTTATTATTATTATTATTATTATTGTTGTTGTTGTTATTGTTGTTGTTATTTTAATTGACATCATGCAATTGTTGTTACTACAGTGGAGTACAATATGATAATGTCATACATTATGTAATAACTTAACTTAATAATAATAATAATACTCATGCAATAATAATAATAATAATAATAATAATAATAATAATAATAATAATAATAATAATAATAATAATAATAATAATAATAATAATAACGATAATAACAACAATAATAATAATAATAATAAAAATAACAATAACAGTAATAACAACAACAATAATAATAATAATAACAATAATAATACTAACGACAATGAATCACCAATGCAATATTAACGAATAAACAATAATAATTCAGTTAACAACTGAATGGTTATCGACCAATGAGAGCAGTGACCACCTTGTTGAACGAGCCACAGAGAAAGTGGAACTTTCCAGCAAGGTGGTGGTTCCTTGTGCTCTCAAAGTGGAGGGCAATGCTCCTGTAGTCTTCGGGGGTGGCGTCGTTGCCTTGACGATCGTTTAATTATTTTTTCGTTATTATTATTATTATTATTATTATTATTATTGTTGTTGTTATGGTTACTATTAATTTTGTTGCTAATCTTATTAATGTTGTTGTTATTGCTATTATTATTATTATTATTACCATCATCATCATCATCATTATTATTATTATTATTAATATCATCATCATCATTATCGTTGTTATTATTATTATTATTATCATCATTATTATCAACATCATCATCATCATCACTGTTGTTATTATTACTATTATTATTTATTATTATTATTATCACCATCATCATCATCATCAACTTCTATTTCCGTTCTATCAAATTTAAGTTCCGTCACATTTCTCTCCCGTTACATCCTGTTAATTAATCAAGGCATCGATAATTATAAATCGGGGGGAGGCGTCCAACCGACCGACCGACCGACCCACCTATGATGTCCGCGTACTTCTCCATGTGTCCGTGCTTCTCGGCCAAGCGGAAGGCTTCGTCGTTGCACTTGGACAGCACGAGGAATTGGATGGCTGACGAATAATCTTGCAGGGACTCAAAAAACCTTGTAAACAAAGTTCAAAGTTCAAAGTTCGTCACTTATCCATGGACTGGCTCGTTGCAATTTCATCGTTACCTGGCCACCATCTTGGCCCCCTCTAAGGAGTTTGTCATTCGAACGATTCGGGCGGCCTCGTCGGGGTTCTTGAGGTGCTCGAGATTTATTCTGGAAAGTAGGGGCATCTGATCAGTCTTTCATTCATCCACTCACTCAGTCAATCATTCACTCACTCACTCATTCACCTGCTCCCTCTCTCAATCATTCACTCGATGATTCATTCATTCACTCACTCATTCACCTGCTCCCTCACTCAATCATTCGCTCACTGATTCGCTCACCTGCTTCCTCAATCAATCATTCAATCAATCGATGATTGATTCACTCATTCACTCACTGATTCACCTGCTCCTCACTCAATCACTCACTCATTCACTCCCTCACCTGATCACACTCTCCCAATCTTTAGCCCCCTCGTAGGCTTTGGCAGCCTCCTTGTAGTTGCCACCGGCCTCTTTGGCCTTGGCATACTGAGCGTGGATCTTGGGTGATGACACCTTGGGCAGCAGTTCACCCACTTTGGCCCTGGGGAGATGAAATCGATGGGACAATTTATAAGGATTCAATTTATTTTTAAATGATAAATTAAAATATTAAGCATGCTTGGCACCAGTTCTTGGACTTGATGTAAGCGCCTGCTGCTTTGTCGTAAAATCCCGCCTTTTCGTACAGAGTCCCTGCTTCTTGGTATTGCTGAATGAAATAATAATAATAATAATAATAATAATAATAATAATGATAATAATAATAATAATAATAACAATAACATATAATAATAATAATAATAATAATAATAACAATAATAATAGCAATAAAAATATTAATAATAACAACAGTAATAGTCTACATGATTGTTTACAAATATATAATTCTTATTCTTTTTAAAAGTTCCATCTCCTAAAAATTTAATTCCCCAAATGAACCACGACACGACATCGCATCCTCCCGTCCGGGTCGAACCTTCATGTTCTCCAGTATGGTGGCACAGTCCTTCTTGGCGGTCTTGGACGGCAGTTTCAGAGCCAGATTAACGCCCCTGCGAGCAAAAAAAGGAAGCCGATGTAAAGAGGTCACCAAATATTAACGACGGAATAATCAATTATTAATTGAAAGAGTAATTTATCTAATTAATAAAAATAATAAGCACGTCAATACCTCCAGCACATCAGCTCCACCGTAATAAATTTATGACAGCAGGAAAAAAAAACCGGCCGACCTTCTAATGTCTCCGTTCCTCAAGGACATTCTGGCGACCCCCGAGGCGCAGGCCTCGTCGTGCTCCCTGAATCCGGGGTCCCTGGTCACGCCCTGCTCGTAGTGCCTCAGGGAATTGTTGTACTCCCCGATGAACTCCAACTGCTGGGCGTACTCTCTCGAGATGAAGGGTATCTCGGACTCGGACAACTTCCTCGCCAGCTGGAGGGCCTGATCCCAGTGCATGAGGTCGCGTCTCATCTGCGGAGCATTGGCCGACCGGTTTAGAGGGACCGATTGAATCAATCAAGAACTCGCCGATCAATCGATTAATCTAGATAGCAAGTCCATCGCTATGGCAACCTCAAGGGCAGCTGTGGGCTTGCAGGAGTCGAGGAAGGATGTCTGAGCCTCGTCGAAGTCCCCGGCCAGGAGGGACAAGTGGCCGCACAACAGGTTCTTGTCCTCAATCAGCTGGATAATTAATTATAATGATAATAACAATAAAAATAACAACAGTAATAATAATAATAATAATAATAAAAACATTAGTAATAACAATAATAATGACGATAATAATTATTATAATAATAGCAATAACAATAATAACAATTGTAATTGTAATAATAACAATAATAATTATAACAATAAAAATAATAATTATAATTATAATTATAATAATAATTACAATAACAATAATAATAATTGTTCATTTATATGGCGCTTAAGCATTGCGTCGGAGGTGCCTCGATTCCCCGTTTAATGTCATCTTGAACAGACGGGTCGTCAAAGACGCTAGTCGTGACAATTCCAAGTGCAATGTAACGGCCACCCACCAGGAGATCTTGAAGTGACATCACCATCCCCACATCTCCAAGGCCCCTGTAGGCTTTCATGGCTACGAATTGTGAGGGAGTCATCGTAATTAACGTCCGATCAACATAATTTATGCCGTGCAATGCAACCTGATTCGATGTCCAACGACAGGACGGCCCTCCTGCCGAGCTCCTCCCAGTTCTTATTAATATTCATTAGCTCGCACAGGCGATATGCTTCATTTAGTCTGTAAATGAACAATAAATTGAATTCAGTTGATTTTATGCTTCGAATAATTAATCGATCTCGAGTGACGATCGGCCTCAATTGATGGATGTGATTAAAACTTAATTGAGATAATAGTAATAATAATAATAATAATAATAATAACAACAATAATAATATTAAAAATAATAATAATAATAATACCAATAATAATAATATTAATAATAATAATGATAATAATAATAGCAATAATAATAATAATAATAATAATAATAATAAAAATAATAATAATAATAATAATATAATAAGGTATCGATAATTATGAATTACAGTGACATTCAAGCATCAGTTTGAAATTGGAGGAGAGTGTAAAGACCGNATTGACTCCTTAATTAACAACAATTATTTGAGGCCAATTAAACGACTAATGCGGAACTAGCACAAACTAACGCTTCGTGATCATCTTTGCATGTTGTGCAAATAATTATTATTATTATTACTATTATTATTATTATTATTATTATTATTATTATTATGCGTTGCGCAATCGTCCATGGTTTCCATGGCAACATGCCACCAAACCTTTGGTCGAGTCTCGCAGATAGCAGTAGGTCGAAATCTTCTCAGCGTCGTAAACGACGAAGATGTTCTGGAAACATTAATTAATGAAAATATTAGTAATAATGATAATATCAATAATAATAAGAACCACAGTAATAATTATAATGTAATAATAATAATAATAGCAATAATAATAATAATAATAATAATAATAATAATAATAGTAATAATAATAATGATAACAATAATAACAACAACCCATAATAATAATAATAATAATAATAATAATAATAATAATAATAATAATAATAATAATAATAATAATAAGAACGACCTTGTCCTCAGGCCAGCAATCCCAAAGAACCCCTACAACCTTTGGAGTCACTTGAGGGACAGGGGTGACCCTCTCGATGGCCTGATTTGACGAACGACGAACAATTGAATGTTAATTTGTCCGATTTGAATAAAATCTAAATAAAATTATTCCTTAAAAATCAATGAGACATGTCAACACAGTACCTAAGCTAAGTCACAAACAACTGCAAAAATAAATTATTAATATTATTAATAATATTGTCACTATTATTTTTATTATTATTATTATTATTATTATTATTACTACTAATATCGTTATTTTTATCATTATCAATATAATCAATAAAATTATCAATATATTTTATTTTGTCATACTTTATTAAACTAAATTTAGAACCAAATCTCACCAATATCCACGATCAACATCGATAGAAAACCAATAAAAATTCGACAAGCAGTCCACCCACCACGTTGAGAACGTAGACGTCTGCCTTCTCGTCGACAAAAACCAGCAGCGTCCCGAGGGGGTTTGGGAAGACCTTCTTGACCGAGCAGTGGTGGTGGAACTCCCCGACATATTCCCAGTCCTCCAGAAGAAAATGATAGACTATGCCCTTCTGCAGAAAAGGTCGAAGGTCAAAAGTGAGAGGGAGGTCGAGGTAGCCGTGGACCGGGACGATCGACGGCCGACATCGCGAATGTAAACGGGATTCAAAATCATCATCACCACCACCACCACTACCATCACAATCATCATCACCACCACCACCACCACTACCATCACAATCACCACCACCACCACCACTACCACATAGTCATCATCACATCGTCGCAGGCGTCGACATCGCCGAAATCTCTTACGTCCGTCGAGAAGATGAGGAAGTCCTGGGTGAGGTGGTGAGAGGTGATCCGCTGTTTGTTTTGGTCCTTGTCGGGGAAGGTCTTCACGTCCCTGTGATTGGTCGAGTCCTGGTCTTCGTCAATCTGTTTCGGGCAACGGGAACGCAAGAAAATCTTTATTTTTGACGGCCAATCATGCTGTCGATCACCTCGTCAAGGTTGTCGGCAAGGTCAATCGAGCAATCGATCGATCAAACAAACAACCATGTAATGGTAATGGCAATGGTTGTAATGTGTCGTGTTCTTACGCTGCTAAGTAATAATTTTGATAGAGAGGACCTCTGATGCTAGGCATATATGGTGATATATAAATATGGTGATATATAAATATGGTGATATATAAATATGGTAATATATAAATATGGTAATATATAAATATGGTAATATATAAATATGGTGCTATATAAATATGGTGATATATAAATATGGTAATATATAAATATGGTAATATATAAATATGGCGATATATAAATA
>MPNW01001252.1:91786-98009 GCA_011800805.1 Hirudo medicinalis
TAGATTATAAAAAAAATTATATCTTAATATTGCTTATTTATAGATTATAAAAAAAATTATAACTTAATATTGCTTAAAGTTGATATTTATTTAAGCTATCAACTATTGTTTTCCGTTCACTTTCATAATTTGTTGTACAACAAGTGTGCAACATCGCAATGTACATGTTGATTTCAAATTTCGATTTTATCGGTCCAAAATTTAAGGAGTTATGCAAAGATTCAAGGGCTGTTTGCAACTTTTTTACACGCACTGTACATTCCCTCGCTCACTCACTCACTCACTCACTCACTCACTCACTCACTCACTCACTCACTCACTCACTCACTCACTCACTCACTCACTCACTCATCATTCACTTCACTCACTCNNCTCACTCACTCACTCACTCACTCACTCACTCACTCACTCACTCATTTATTCACTCACTCACTCACTCACTCACTCACTCACTCACTCATTCACTCACTCACTCACTCATTTATTCATTCACTCATTCACTCGCTCACTCGATTGTCTCAAAACAAACACTCCTCACAGCAACATAATTATCAGTCACTCCAACAAAAAGTGAAGTGTTGTCAGACGGAAGCCGAGCGGAGATGATGGTGATGATGATGGTGATGATGATTGTGTTATGTTGGTGATGATGATGATGGTGGCGATGATGATGATGATGGCGTGATGATAAGTACAGACAATACTTAAAGTTATTATCAATACAATCATCGTTACTTTAGTGTCACCATTTTAATCACGTCACAATCATCACAACAACAAAAGTATGTACTACGAAACATGCAATCCATGTTATTATTATTATTATTATTATTATTATTATTATTGTTATTGCTATTATTATTATTATTATTATTATCATTATCATCATCATCATTATTATTATTAATGTTATTATTATTAGCATAATTATTATAGTATATATAATTATAGTACACCTATAATTACTACAACGTCAACATTATTATTGAGCATGTCTCCATTAGCTACCTTCCAACAAGGGGACTCCTAATGAGGTGACTAATATCCCGTCTTTGCAGGGCAGGCAACTTATCAGCGCAGAGGGTCGGAGTTCAAGACCTCGCGTCGCCTCACGCGACAGTAAATATGCTGGAGTAGGGATGTAGTAGTAGTGTCTGATGAAATTGGTGACGCTGAAGTTGATGATGATGATGATGATGATGATGATGATGACGACGACGATGGCGATGATGATGGCTATGTTGGCTGTTAGACATTATGGCTGTGATAACAGTATAGAGAGGCGAAAGAAGGAATGCAATGTTATGAGTAACTTGATAAAGCGATGAGTAGGTATGTGACTGCTGCGATGGATGGATGGATGATGAATGGATGGATGGATGGATGGATCGAAGGATGGATGGATGGATGGATCGAAGGATGAATGGATGGATGGATGGGTGGATGGGTGGATGGGTGGATCGAAGGATGGATGGATGGATGGATCGATCGATAGAAGGATGAATGGATAGATGGATGGATGGAAGAATGGATAGATGGATGGATCGATGGATGGATGGATGGATGAATTACAAACTCTGCACAGTATTTCATACTTTAATTCCATAAATCATTGTTTGAAGCTCCTTGGAATTAAACACACAAACTCACACAAGCCCACGCAAGCACACGTCGACATCAACCTCTGCGACCTTGAACTTCAAAAGGGAGGCGTGACATTCCATGAGTGTGACTAATCAGGTGACATGTCGTCACAATAATGGAGAGGAGGAGGAGGAGGAGGAGGAGGAAGAAGGATCCTCTGTTTATTACGTAATATGCAGTAATAATCAGTCCTAATCATTATTATAATTAGTGTTAATTGGGAGTTTCATTATTTGCAGTTAATTAATCAATTATTTCAGTAAAATTCATTTTTTTATTCAAACTGACTAATTATGTAACTAGATCAGGTCGTGCTTTGCATAATTAACAACCAAATTTGATGATAATAGGCTGAAATACTGTTAAAATCCGGCGCTGGCCGGATTTACCCTAGTGTAGGCCCCGGGGCAGTGTGGCGGGGGCCCCTGCGCCAGTCCTGTTGTCCCCTGACTTGCAAAAATAATGGTTTCTTTGGTTGATGGAGGCCCCAGTGCAGTGCAGTGGTACATCCCGACCATGTCTAAGTCCGACAGTAATGCCGACATACGTTGAGAAAGAGAAAGTGACAGGAAATGACGAAGTGGATTTCCCCCGGGGCTATTTATAGGAGAACACTTGCGTCACATTTCAAAGCTATTTATGGTTGCATGTACTATTATTATTGTTATTATTATTATTGTTGTTGTTGTTATTATTATTATTATTATTATTATTATTATTATTATTACTACTACTACTACTACTATTATTATTAACATTGTAATTATTATTGTTATTATTAGTGTTGTTGTTGTTATTTATTATTATCAATATAATAATAATTATTATTATTATACAACTTCTATAATATAGAACAGAAAATTGGCGTGTATGTCTGTCTGTCCCAAGACTTGAAATTTGCACACGTCATTCTCCATGCCATTCAAAGGTCAACTGCCATTCCATGCCATTCAAAGGTCAACTGCCATTCCAATGTTCAACTTTCAACTTTTCCAACCTTAACCTTTTCCTAAAAACTTTAAACTCGAGAGCTACTGAAAGCGATGAATGTGCTAATGCACGATCCAATGCATGACGACGACGACAACGACGATGACGATGACGATGACGATGATGATGATGATAATATTAGTAGTATCCTAGCCTGATAAGTGGTGATCCTTCGACCCTTTCCATCCGTGGTGGGCATTTCATACTCGAACAGCTTACCATGGACTGCCCGGACGTCCGGAATTGAAAGGGAAGACAGCGAGTCATCTGCGTTGTCTTCCTCCTCCTCCTTCTCTTCCTCTGCTGTGTTGGCTATGATGTCATATCCGTCGATAAGGGGATCTTCCAAGTCGGGTTGTTCTATGTTGTTGTTGTTGTTGTTGTTGTTGTTGCTATGGGTGTTGCTGAGATTATTGCTTTGTTGCTGTTGTTGTTCGATCAGCTGATCCGCAAGACTTCCGGTTCTCCAGGTCAGGCAAGTGACCAAGATGGCGGATGTCACCAAGAATATGTGGGATCGACTCATCGCTGGTCCTACTGTCGAAGAGAGAAGAAGACGTCGACGATGACGATGATGATAATGATCACGATGCTGCTGATGATGATGATGCTGATGAGATGGTGATGACGACGAAGAGGACAATGGATGATGGAGTTATGCGAATAATTGAGATGGAATCTCAAGAATGACACTGGTGTTGATATCAAATACTCTCCTTTTTCCAGCCGACTATCTCTCTCTCTATCTCTCTATCTATCTATCTCTCTCTCTCTCTCTCTCTCTTCTCGAGTTGGAGGCGATGACGACGACGATCTGGTGGTTATTGCGATGATGACGTCAGAAGCGATGATGATGATGATGACGATGATGATGATGATGATGATGATGAGGAGGAGGAGGATGACGATGCAGAGGAGAGTGTTGCTATTGAATTTCTTCTTTGTCTTTCTTCTTCTTCTTCTTGCGAGTCTGAACTTCTTATCTCCTTTGAGAAAGAAAGTTTGGAATTTTTTAATTTGCATTATATTCGCATTAATGAATTTAACGATGAAAATGAATAAAAATTTTAATGCTCCGTTAAAAATAGACGATAATGATGACGACGACGACGATGGCGATGATGACGATGATGATGACGATGATGACGATGACGATGATGACGATGATGACGACGATGATGATGACGATTATTAATAAAATTATTATTGTTACTATTATGACGATGCCGATAAAACTTACGGTGGTGATGACGATGTTTGTGACAATGACATTTATTGTCCGCCATTATTCGGTCTTCATGATAATGACAACGACGATGATGATGATGATGATGATGATGATGACGACGGTGATGATGATGATAATGATGATGACGACGACGACGACGAGGAAGATGATGACGATGACGATCGCTTTATCATCCCCCGCTCGATTAAAATTATTTTATGAATAAATCCAGAAATTGTTTTTACGGAAGTCTGTGTGACGCAGTGATTCAACTTTGACGAGAATAATGACAATAATAAGTCATTTCTCAAACTAACTGCCTTCATCAATAACAATTCCCTCTTTGATGATGATGATGATGATGATGATGATGATGATGATGATGATGATGATGATGATGATGATGACGATGATGACGATCATTAATATCATTATTATTGCTGTCATTATGATGTTGCCGATAAAAACGACTGTGGCGGTGATGATTGTGACAATGACATTTAATGTCCGCCATCATCATCATCATCATCATCATCAACAATATCAAAACCACCATCATCGTCGTCGTCGTCGTCATCACCAGCATGCATTCAGACCTTGAATCCAAGCCAGCCTCTGGCGCAAGAAACACAACACAACACAACACAACAAAACAAAACATCATCAGACCGGTGATGACGACGACGACGATGATGATGCTGATGAGAGTTTGAGCACTTCAACAAAAAACACATCATTCCCAACTCTCTCTTCAATTCACCATCTCCCTCCGAATCCATCAACACTTTCAGCCCAGTGCTGTTGAGCGGGATGCCGAGAGCCTATGTAGCGTCGACCATAAAAAATATAATAATAATAATAATAATAACAGTAATAATAATGCAATACTATTATGATATCATATAATATAATAACAATAATGTTATAATATTATATAAAATAATAATAATAATATAGTTATTATTATAATAATTCCACTTATAAAAAGTCCATTGCGTAATCAGATGACTGGGACGGTGTTCCTGCAACCTATCAACGCCCGATCAACCCAGATGGGGATCCATAAGCATCTATTCCAATCCCAACCCTGTTGCCCCTCCCAAACAAGCAAAAAAAAGTTTCTTTGGTTGATTGGTTGATTGGAGGCACATCTAGACCATGCCTAAATCTGGCCCTGGTTCGAATACGTGCTGCCACCCTATGGCGCGGAAGTCTTGACCATTAGACCATGGGGGGGTCGACATGCATTTAATTTTCATAACTAAGATGACTTGGACTAATTGTTGTTGTATTCAAATTGGTTAGAAGTTCATTTCATATCCACGCTGATTGATTTTGAGTCGAGATGGGTGATATTAGGAAAGCTAATGCAAATAACGGGTCGTGAACGATATTAGGAGGTGGATTCGGGTAATTATTGTGCGAAAGTGATTCACTTAGATGTCTATGCTACACGGTTCTTTGTTCTTTGTTCTTTGTTCTCCTGTTTAGGATGGCATCTTCAAAGGAACACATGCTCGAGGACTGAGGGATGGAATGACTCACATGTTTTCATTCCATTCCTTTTGCTGATTACATGATAATAACAAATAAATAAATAAATAATAATAATAATAACAGTAATAATAATAATAGTAATTATAATTTTATTAATAACAATAACAATAATAATAATATTAATAATTTTATTAATAACAATATTTGATTATCAGCAAATGACTCACTTGTATTGCCGACGTACACTTGTACTGGATATCCCAAGTACAAGGTAGTATTTGCCTAAACAGTACAATCGACGACGACGATGATGATGATGATGATGATACTTTTTCCAGTTTATATCCAGTTCGCAAAACTCCGTACTCAACGAAACCAGCCAAATAATGTGCTCACCTGTTCGTTAAACTGACCGATCGCAATCACTATTGCATTCACTCTATAATAATCACTCAATAATTATAGTCACCTGTAATTATGCAAGTAATTATGACGCAATTAGAACCCCGTGAGTAATTAGTTTGACGAGAGATGTTGATGAAGCGAGAGAGAGCGAGGCTGAGGATGAAGGTTTGAAGCCTTCGAAAACATCTTCCACGGAAAGGCGACGATGTTTATATAAGAGTGATGTGGTGGATAGGTGGATGGATGGATGGGTGAGTGGATGGATGGATGAATGGATGGATGGTGGATGAATGGATTGATGGATGGATGGATGAATGGATGGGTGGATGGATGGATGAATGATGAATGATGAATGATGAATGATGAATGATGAATGATGAATGATGAATGATGAATGATGAATGATGAATGATGAATGATGAATATGAATGATGAATGATGAATGATGAATGATGAATG
>MPNW01001253.1:5890-20189 GCA_011800805.1 Hirudo medicinalis
ACGCACACCACTCGCACATTCGTTAATATAACTGTCGTCTGCCTTCTTCGCGCGCTCGCTCAACACCAATATCACCACGCTCCAACTCTCACTCTAACAGTTCTCAACTCTAACTCGACACCAATCATTCCCAACAACTCTCACTCTCAACTCCAACAAAACAACTCTCAACTCTAAACGCTCTACCAAACTCTCGTCTTCTGCCTGCTCTGCCAAGCGACGCCATATATATACTCCTAGGCTGCCACGCGCATTAACATGTATAATACAGCCAATCATGCTATCGCGCAGTCCCAGGCAGACGATTAAAACACAACACACGGCCTCATCACGCACACACATCCCTCCGCGCATATAAACAAGATTTTAAAATGTCAGAACCCTGACAAATATTATGTAATAATAATTATTATATCATTATATTTTCAGACATTGATGAATGTCAAAATACTCGTTCCTGCGATTTGAGCATATCTGTTTGTCTCAACATGATTCCGGGATATATGTGCATGTGCATGGTCGGTTTCAGCAGTATTGACAATATAACTTGCTTTCCAAATGGTTGGTAGACGCTAATAACATACTATAATAATGCACTACTGGAGAATTGTGGTAACCGGAGCTGTGATAGGGATCGTCTTGCGAAGCACCAAGACAAAGATAATAGGCGTTCATTCGGATTTATGATGTTGTTTGAAGTAAATTATCCCCATCATCAAATAAATTATATAGTTGATGGGGGATATTTTATCACTCGATAAATTAAATCCCCTCGGCTAATGCATTTCACTAGGAGGTATTCAATCTGGAAGAATGCTTTGTTTTAGTGACACTCGCAGCTATTTTCAGTTTTATTGGGTCTTTTTAGATTGTTTTCTTGACTACAAACTGACTAGACAACAATTTTGTCAGCTCCCGAGCATACGACGACAACGTTAAACGGAAATACAGGCTTGAAAACCAGGATGACCCAAGATTCCACTCAATGGACAACAGACGAGGACGAGAGTTATGATTTTATCAGGCTACCAATTTTCACGATTATACTGCTTTCTTTCATATTATACGCGGTATGGTTTTACCTCTTTCAATCCAGACGAAGCATTAGTGAGTTGCATATTGTTTTTTAATGTTTATTTTTATTATTTGAAAAATTACTTTAAATTATTAATGCAAAATCGTGTGTCTTTGTTTATAAAATGGAGTCTTATCAATATTAAAAAGCTTGTTGATGTTTCATTTTTGTACGGTTGTTCGATTTTATTTGTAAAATGTGTTTTCTAAGTTGCATTTGTTTCCACTGCTTTAATTTAAATTATTGTGTGTGATTAATAATAATAATAATAATAATAATAACAATAATAATTTTGTTTTGTCTCGTTAGGTTCCGAGGCTTCTATGTCCACTGCTGCTTCTTATGACACAGCAAGTATTGACTGAAACATTTGTGAAAGATCAAAGAACGCATTTCCACACAATTGTTTTCTACGTATATTATTTGATTTCGATTTTTATTGCTTGATATTAGTTTAAGTTTATTTCTTTCTTTAACAATTAAACGATTGACATACCATTTATTATTATTTTGACATCTTAATAAAACATTAGACACTGAAGGTTTCATTGGTTTCTTTTTTATCTACTAGTGGTTGTAATGTTTTGTGAGATAGCAGCTAGAATATCTGTCGCGGGCGTCCATTGACCACATTGAAAGGGCATTTTGGAAGAGGCTGACAAAAGGAAGAGCAGTGCTGACATGTATTTTGGACCGATGTCAATAAACAGAAATTATACAGAATTCTGTTGTATTGTTTCAGTTTCATTGATTGCGTTGCTTCAGTTGACGACAAGGGGCTGTTTCATTCCGTGCTGAGATTATTAATACCATATTAATAATAATAATACCAATATTAATACTTGCCTTTTGGTTCAACCCTTGTCCCCAACGCCTAACCAAAGATCAGAGTCGTGTCTCAAATACCTAGAAATTAGTAGTTAAAATGAGAAACTGAGTGCAATTTTTATTTTTCAATTCATAAGCTGTCAGATAAATTCAATAGGATAAATGACGTAGTCTTACCTTGCATTTCAAGGTTTAAAAAATCCATGCCTGAGTTAACAAATTATAGTAATCCTTAAGGATTTTCTCCCTCATAGAAGAACCGTTTCACATTATCTTCTTTTTCTAAAGCCCTCGGACTCTAGAACATTCTTGAATTCTTCTGCAGCTCTGGCTTCCACTGAATGTGCCCTGAGCTTATTCCAATCCAAAGCTTATTCCAGCTATCAAGCACAGTAGAACGGCAGTGCGTCAGATTTATAATAGAAACATAGAAACTCCTTGCGTAATATGGTCAAATTGTTTAAGATGAATAAATTAATTTTAAAATCCATTGAACACAAGTTTAAGTGAAATTGTAAAATTAATAATCGACAAAAAATGTTGATGAGAATGTTTGAGTTGTGTTTTATTAAACACGCAGAAAATACGTTACATTTATCATTTATTTCATTTGATTATTCTAGAATTTTCAATCTTCATTCAAGCATTCACGGACTTGAAAGTGGAAACACTTTTATTATGAACGAAGAAAGATAAAATATTAGTCTTGTTGTTGTTTGGGCATGTTTACATCGATGACGTAAACAGTTCGCCAAAACAACCATGTCCCAACTTAGCCCAGTCCATCGCTACGTTTTGACATTTATAGTCTTAGCAAATTTCTCATTGGACGGTCGAGTTATATACGATTTTATCATATTGACGAGAGTAAAAAATGGAACAATACATCAACTTAAACCATCCGATAGCAATTTGAGTAAACGGTTAGACAAGACTAAAGACAAGTCAATCACAGTTATATTCTTCAAGGAGAGGACCTTCATTGAACGTCTCATGTTATTTCCTTCAGGTAATCCTACTTCCTTTTATTGCTTCTAATAATTTACTGGAACAAAAATATATTGATCGGATAATCTCTGATGTCTGGGTACTTTCAAAGTTGAATATTGCCTGGAAGACTTAATCATTGGATCAAAATATGCCATTTCATAATTTAAATGACGATTGCAACAAATTTCAGAAACAACGAAAGTTGAAAGCGTATGTATTGACAACACCGGAGTAAATGTAAGCACGAGAAATGTCCCAAAAAAGTATGACAGACGTCAAGCAATCATTTCAATTTACTTAAGTTGTCAAAAATTAACCATTACCGGAAAGATAAAATACAACATTACCGTCCAGGGATATAGTGAGCAGTTTCA
This sequence comes from Hirudo medicinalis, assembly GCA_011800805.1. NCBI lineage: Eukaryota > Metazoa > Annelida > Clitellata > Hirudinida > Hirudinidae > Hirudo > Hirudo medicinalis. The sequence goes on from MPNW01001253.1 coordinate 9,158, forward strand.
AATGCGTGGGTTTCCAATCTAAAATTGAATTAAACACTCGTTTGCAATTATTCCGCGGTAGAGCTGTATCTTGAACACAACGTTGGATGCTTCAAAAAGAGAGGAACCGGCCAGAAAATATCAACACAAAGCTCCTTCCATGACTGTCAAAGAATGTGCGAGAGTGAAAATTACTTTGGTGTAAGGACGACCGACGACATCAGTGGAAAGGTTAAAATGGTTTAAAATCTCACGAGTGGATAGTTTGTATGATTTTAAACAACAACAACAACGAAAGATTAATGTACTACAATAATTAATAATAATAATAATATTAATATTAATAAATAATAATAGTTAATTTATAGGGCGACTTATGCGCCTTTTTTTTTTATCTCAATCCATGGTTATATTGAAAATGTCTTCAAGAGACGTTCGAAGGCTTCCCTGGCTTCAGTTAAATGAAACCAAATTCAATTTTTGTTTTCGAGAAAACGAGAAAAAATAACAAAATCCATAATAATTGATTTACTAATGTCTAAATAGGAAGTCGATTGTGCTTGCGAGAATAACCTGCTCAAATATGATTCCGAACCAATGAGCGAATGTACGAGGACATGCCAAAAGAATCCCTATCTCCTGTGCGGAGGGACAGATCATTTCTCCATGTTTTCCAAGCGTAAAATTCAAATATTTGAAAAAAGATTCACTTTAAAAATGAATTCACAAATATTTACGAGAGTATTTATTAAGTTTATTAAGTTTATGCGAGCAAATATCACCTTTAATTGTTTTCGTTTTTTTTATATAAATTATAATTTCTATTAATTAATCACGCAACTATGCTTATTTATTATCTCAATTTGTTCAACATACCAAGTTTATTTATTTGTCCGTTTAAAAGTTTAAGATGAGGCGGTTAAAACTTCTACGGCATAGAATTCACGAAATCCCTTTTTCTCTAAGCACTCGAATGGCTCGTCAGAAGCAGCCGTAATATGTAAAAGGAGAAATCTCTTAAAATTACATTTAGATAATTTCCATGTGATGTTGTTAGAAAGAAAAAGAAAGTTTATTTTAGGGAGAGCAAGGTATCATGTACCGGAGCCTTCGACATCCTGCATGTACTATGACGATTGTGACTTGTGTCCTCATGGCAGAGGAGGAAGATACTGCGAAATGATAGGTACTGAGCTGATCATTTATTGTTTACAAGCACGGACAATCTTATTATTAAAGCGTTATTAAACCTATGAAATATCTTTAATGATAATTCATAATAATTATACTATTTCATAATTCATACAATAATATAATTATTATGAATATAGTTTTTAATTTTTTAATAATTTTTTCCATGAATTTATTTCCTTCTCCAGATTGCAGCACAAGCAATGCTACATGCTCAAACATGATTTGCGACAGTAGAATGATTAATGCACAATACAAGCATGGCATTTGTAAATGCAAATTTGGCTACTATTTGGACGAAAATCAAAACTGCTTAGGTATGGTAAAGAAAGGATCGCATCNTCAAACATGATTTGCGACAGTAGAATGATTAATGCACAATACAAGCATGGCATTTGTAAATGCAAATTTGGCTACTATTTGGACGAAAATCAAAACTGCTTAGGTATGGTAAAGAAAGGATCGCATCTAAATGACTGAACTTTTGGAATTAATATACAAGAGATTAATTTTTTTTTATATTGTTGTTGTTGTTGAAGTCCTCCGTTCAGATATTGACGAATGTCTTACGAAAACGCACTCATGTCACATTGATTCCACAGTTTGCGTGAACAAGAATGGGTCTTACCAATGCGAATGCAGGATGGATTCTCAAGACTAAATGAATTCACTTGCGCAGGTTCGCACAATTTTTTATTTCATTATTAATGCCTTTGTCTACTTAATCATATATTTTGAATTTTGATGCAGTGTCTTGAAATATGTTATTTCACTGGCAATATTTTAATGACGGCATGATATTTGTCGGTGATCCTACAAGCAACGGCGATGACAACATAGCCCATTAAAAGCTACAACTCCGCATAATTGACTTAATAAATAAAATAATCAATTAATTAATAATAGCAATGACAATATTAATTTATTGAACAGATGTAGACGAATGTCCTCATATGAGGTGCGATGATGCCACCACTAAATGCAAAAACAAAATTGGTTCTTACGAGTGCCAATGCAAGGATGGGTTCGAGCGCGAAAATCAGCATCGCTGCAGAGGTTACAAAATACTTTTTTCTTACATTGTAATAAGATGTGCTTTTTGACAAATTTAAACCATAATAAAAGTTTACTAGTCATTACAGGCTCCGTGCAAAGTTTTAGAAATTTATTGTATTTATTGACTGTAAGTCATGAAATATTGTAAAATTATGCATTAAATTTTGCTTTATTAGCAAAACACAGAAATTCAAGATTAATTATGTGCAATTAGAAAAATTAATTTGTAAAAAGTTTATTCATGGTTATTATGATTACTGAGCATTGAAAGGTTTTTCGACTGGACGTTTTCTGTAACCAATCAAATCCAAAGTAACCCACACACACACATCTTGTTTTTTAAATTTAAAAAATAAATTTTATTACTCATTATTTAATAATTATTATTTATTACGCAACCATCATGCCGATCAGATATTGACGAGTGCAGTGGAGATGCAAGAAAGTGTGACTCCAGTTCCACGACTTGCTCGAACAGCATTGGATCATTTGAATGCTATTGCAAAGTAGGATTCTCACAAATAAATGCCCTCACTTGTACAGGTAGCAATTTGATTTTTCCCCTTTAATAACAATTAAATGCTAATTGAATAAATAGCATTTTGTTGTTAATGGTTAAATATTTCATTATTTCAATTTGCTTGATTTATAGTGTCTTTAGTGTAAGTTTTTTCTTCTTCTGTTTTTGCAATGGTATGCATGTATTCTGACTCTCAAACATATTTGGTTATTTAAAGTTGTAACACGTAGAAAACTCCTGTGATTAATTTATAAGTCTCCTTAATTAAACAACATCTTAAACAGATAAGGCATTATTAATATCTAAGCTGGCTACACCCCCCATCCTCCCTTCATTGGGATTCGTAGAAAAGAAACAAAAACATAAAGTGATTCACGAAGTTCGAAACATTTTCAATTGAATGTAATGCCGTCGAGCGGTGCACTCGCTAGAAATGTTCCTTACATTCTCTAATGTCACGTCTGTCACCAGATGTCGACGAATGTACTGTGGTGGAGAGCAACCATTGCGATGTATCTTCCACAGTGTGTACAAACACTCCCGGATCGTACGAATGCAGATGCTTGTATGGATATTACAGAACAAATTTCATCTCTTGCAAAGGTTGAATTTGTGCCTTTGTTTTTCTTCTCATTTATTTTCAACGGTTAATTTGAAAAAGTCTGTATTTTAGATATTAATGAGTCTTATAAGAGTCGGTAGGACTATAACTTTTAAATAAAATGTCTAAAATAAAAATTTTGGAGAATCACTCTATCTTGTTAACAGTGCCGGATTTAGACATGGTCGGAATGTGCCATTGTAAAGGAGGGGGCATCTATCAACCAAAAAAACCTTTTTTATTTGTTTGTCATTGGGCCTACAAAAAAAGCGCAAAAGACTGGTGCAGAGAGGCTTATGGGTCACCTGGGTAAATCCGGCGCTACTTGTTAATGCCAACAGCAAAACATTGGATAATTAAAGTATTTGCAAATTTAAACTTAAACACCTTTTATTTTTATTTAAAAAAGATTTTGACGAATGCAAACTATTGCTGCACAATTGTGGCCACAAGGCGACCTGCGAAAACATAGCTGGTGGCTTCCTTTGTACCTGCCCGGAAGGGATGGAAAAATTCACCTACGAATATTTAACAGATTGTCAGGGTTTGTTGAACAGTAAATAAAAATATTCCAAAGTATCCAAAAATCATCTTATAACTTATAACGATAAGAATTGATACGATAGTCAGTTGTTAGTCAAGAAGACACCTCGTCCAGAATTCATCTTATAAGAGCTGGTTATTCACTTGTTTCTCTCGCTTCTAACCAAAATTGATTCACGAATACAATAGTTGTACAAACTGAAAATTCACCTTAATATGAGAATAATTAAAAATATGAGAACTGATTAAAGTCAATTTTGACAAATAACCATTTGAATCACGGACTTGGATAAACGCTAACGACTTACAAAATGTAAGTCGGACAAGAATCTAAATTATGTACTAAAACTAGCAGACCCCAATTAAATAGCTGGACGGTTAGGTTAGATTAGGTTGACCCCATTACAGGGTTCGAATATCACGTGTAAGATGTTAACAAGTGCACTCAAAGTGGAATGTGATTTACAAATGTACTAAGGAACTTCCTTAGCCTTTGTAATCTATTAATATAATATTCTAATATAATAATAATAATAATAATAATAATAATAATATAATATTATAATAATAATAATATAATAATAATAATAATAATATAATATTATAATAATAATATAATAATAATAATAATAATAATAATAATAATAATAATATTAATATCGCTCGTGTAAACAAGTTGTGCTTGCTCGAATTCCTTAAAACTTTGCTTTTAAAAGACCGATAGAAGTTATTTCAGTGACTGAATATTGATATTAAGATTTCAGGAAACATTCCTCGTAATTTTCATAATCAAAAATTATGCCGAGACCGAGAAGTGCGAAGGAGGCCAGTTGTGAATCTAAGAGTACGGCCGAACTTCTCGGTTTTCATTTGTGTGAAAGTTGTTTAAAATTAAACGAGGATTGTCTCAAGAAATTTGCCAAGGAAAATGCAAAGGAACAGTTGAAAGTTATTACTGAGGATGTTGCAGAGCTGAAAATGATCATCAAGACAAGGACAAGTTGGTCGATGCCATTAAAGACAAAGGACGACAAATTGAAGAACTCCAACAGAACTTCAAGGAGTTGAATAAAGCTTCAATAAAAAAGTTGGAGGAGAACAAACAAGGTCACCAAACAATGGTCCAGTCTATTTGAAAATAATGTTGAAACCTTGATAACTGATGTTGAAAAAATACAAGGATCAGTGACACAAACTGACACAAACTCAAAAATAGAAATGAACAGTGACAGACAAAGAAGACAGAACAACATCATAGTCTAAAATTTGACAGAAGATGTTGGAAAGTCAAAAGAAAAAGAAGTTGTGGCAAAAAGAACATGGTTCTGGATAACAGCAGAAAATTGAAAGATAGTGAAAGCTTCAACAAAGTTATCCTAAGCCTTGATTTGTCAAAGGAAGACAGGGAGGACTGCAAGAAATTGCTTGCAGACAAATTAAAAGAAGTCAATGAAGGGAGGAAGCAAGAAGTGGGTCATAAGGATCAGAGGACAACCTGGTGCCTTCCACGCCATTGCTTACAGAAGAAGAGCAGTTGAATGAATTGATAGAACTAGTTTTTTTGTTCTTTGAGTTACGTTTGATTTTGATTTACGTTGAGTCGTGCATGCACAGTTTCAGTTATTTGATTGGTTGTACTCATTTTCATAGTTCCGCAGAGAACTGATTTAACTGTCAACTACAGTTGATAGTATTCACAAAATTCATTTGTGTTACGGTCCTTGGGTGATCCCTGACCTGTCGGAGGACCTTAAATATTACGGTGTGGTTTTCGGATGTTGGATATTCAGTTTGTGTTTTAGAGCTCAATAAACGTTTCAAAGTAAAATAATAATAATAATAATAATAATAATAATAACAGTTGAGAAGTCATAGTAAATATTGTATTTATAGATACGAATGAATGTCAAACGTCTGGCCAATGCGAATCGTCCAATTCAATTTGTTTGAACATGGAGCCTGGTTTCATGTGTGCATGTCTCACCGGTTTTGTCAACATCGACAATTTTACATGCAGGAAAGGTGGAATCAATAAATTAATAACAGTAATGATAATAATGATAATAATAATAATAATAATAATATTGATGATGATGATGATGACAACAATAATAAATAAATAATTGAATTTAACTTAACTCAACTTCACTTAATTTCACTAGTTACAGTGGTCCATAAATATTTCTTCCTTTGTTGAAGAATAATTTAACATTTATAATAAATTATAATTTGTCCACCATATTTTGTCTTTTTGGATATCTAGGCCATTTTTTGTATTCTTTCGCAGTTGTGATTTCTGTTTTTTGTATTTTGAGTTGATTCAAGCTAGCACTACAGTCAAACCTATAGTCATAGAAGTTTTGTAGGCTACATTGCTCGATGTTGAAATGATTTTAAAGAGAGATTTTGAGATCTTTAATGTTATCTAGCTCCAAATGACGTAACTATGGCAGCCGATAACTATGAAGACGACTATGATTACGACTCAACAACAAGAGAATTGAGCACTCAGTTCATCGATGATTTTGAAATGATTGAAGTCAGCGAATTTATGCTGATAATCGTTGCTTTAATATTCTTTCTGATATCAGTGGCATGGCTTTTTTGCAAAACGGACGCAACTAAGACTACAAGTGAGCATTCTGTTGAAAATGTCATGCCATGACATTTGTTAGTATGAATGGAGTCCAGCCAAGTTGAAAGGACTGTTTCTTGCAATTATCATGCTGTAGACATGTTTGTAACCAAGCTTGTACCGCTACCTAGGATTCTGTGCTATATAAATAGTTTAAGGGCGCCTTGACATTCGAGTTTATGGCGCTACATAAATAAAAAACGTTTAATTATTATTTATACGTTATATATAGTTATTATTACTGGAAGTGCAATAATAACGATAATAATAATAAATAAAAATATAAATAATAATGACAATGATAATAATAATAATAATAAAAATAACAGTAAATTGATTACAAGGTTGTGCTTCATCAGGTTCCCATTCTAGCATCACCACAGGTGTCACAGTTAAATCTCACTCAATAAGTTATCCTTAAAGATTTTTTTAAGACCAAATGACAAATTTCTTTTCCTGGTACAATTTTGGAGAAATTTCAAATAATAATCTGCTGTTTGCATTTTTTATAGAATAATTTATTTCATATTTTCAGTAATGCCACTTTCGAATTAAATAAATTGAAGATATCATTTGTTGTTCAAATATTTCAAAACTAATTTCAAAAATTTCAAATTTCAAAAATATCTTTTCAAAATAAACCTATGCAGATTCTTCTAAGATCAGAGAGTTTATCTTTTGAGAACGATTTAAGCTTCTTTACTTGTTTATCGAACGAGTGTACTTTTGAGTGGCTCGAGTACGGCAGATTTAACAGCCTTATAACTGCCCTCAGTCTGGTCCTTTATGCTGGCAGATCTGCACCAAGATAGGCTGGAGATTTGGTGATCTGAAATTCTGATCAAACATTTGAGGTAATTGTCAAGAATAAAAGTTGCTTTCTGCTGGAGTCATCTTGTAAAGACATATTTCATAGTCACATTTTCGGTAGTCGAGTGGTCAAGGATTTAGCTTCGGTGCTGCTCTATTATGAGTTCAATTCCGCATTCATTTAATGTTATTTTCAAATAAACACACTCGCTCCAGCTCTTTAGTCTCTTTGAACACGACATATTCGATATTACTACCGAAACAGGATCTCTGCCTGATTCTAGGATATCAATTATATCCCGAAACAAAATGTCCAAGATTTAATCACAGAAATCATCGAACATTGAACAATGACATAACTTAAGTAATAACGCTAGCCATGATCAAATTATTGTCAGGCATAAATTTGTATTTGCGATGATTATTCAAGAAGCAATTTAGTCAGTCAAGTGATGAATCTACCGTTTGGAACGGTGAGGTCAAGTTTCAAGGGGTCACAAAGTAGAGCAACACAGGAAAACGACAGAAACATTGCGAAGCTGCGCAATAAAATGAAATAGCAACAATTTATACAGAGTTTCATATAGTATTACTTAATTAAGCTTAACCCGATCGGTCCATTTCGAGAGAACCACCTTCACCCTGCAAGGTAAAAATTAAGGAGAGCACCAAAAACGTGGAATGTTGAAAGTTCATGAACTGAAAGTTTCTGGCAGCAGTATTTTTCGATGCTAAGTCGCATTTTCCAAAACAACGGGAAGGAAAATACAAAACAAAACAAAACAAAATGTAAACGTGAAAAGTTAATTTCATTTCGATGTGCGGGTGTAAACACAAAAGCCATTTTAGGCATGTGATGTAAAGTGACCAAATGTTCTAAAAAAAAATATCAACATCTCAATGCTGTGTATTGCCTTGCACGATATTGAAGACCAGATATAAATCGGGAAAAAATAAACCCCATCAAAATTCCAGCCATTTTGTCGATGTCGTTGCAGGACAGGTCGTCACAAAAATATAATCATCACATTCCAGGGAATAGGAAGATTCCATCCAAAGCAACAATTGGTGCAAATTTTGGAGACACCAGCCTGTTGGTATCTCCCATGGTTATGATACATCATAGGCGAGGCACCCTAAGTATCTTACTTAATCTCATCTGTGCCAAAACAAGGTATTGCAGACATTTGTACAGTGCCAAAAATCGCGATTGCACAATTGCGGCCAAGAATACGTCTACGATTTTGGAAGAATTTGCAGAACTGACAACCTAGAAACTAAAAATTCCTTATGAACACACGACAAGCTAGAAAATACTGAAATTTCATGCTTCTATGCGAGACCATGCAAAAGAAGACATGACCCTAGGCCGCAAATGCTAAGACAGAGTAAATTAACAGTTGTCCTCTTGAATGTAATCTCCAGTGATGTCTTTGAAATCGGAGACATAGACAAATGGGCTTCCAATTCACTTCAGTCACCTGAATTTCCAGTCATTTCCAGCGAGCCGTTGACAGATTTATAGCCAATTTTCTTCTTAACAATGCTAATAATGCTCAGGTGGTGCTTCGGTTTTCCTTTTCTAAATCCGCCACCCCATCCATTTCTTGAACAAATTATAATCTCCTACTGCACGATCAGTCTTATAATCACTTTAAACGTCACTCCATTTCTTAAAATTATTACTATTATTACACATTAAGTAGTTAAGTATACTTATTCCACAATCATCCCCCTAAAAATCACAAATCCACAAGAGAAGGGGCAATCTAAACAATGGAGCAGCATTGTTGCTTGGAATCGCTCGAATCATCCTGTCGGCGACGTTGCTTTTTGTAGGGGGAATTCTTTATGAACTTTTGACCCTCCCCCGGTTGGCTCGGGTCGGATTTCCGGTAGCGGACCGACGACGGCTTCTCCGGCGTCGTGGCCTCGCTGTCGCTGGGGTTCGGCAGCAAAACGTCGGAAAAGTTGTCGCCGACGCTGTAATTTTTCGGAGTGGCGCTCTTGACCGTGCTGTTCGCTTTGGACTTGATCTTGAACATCGAGTTGGGCTTGATCTTCATTTTCTTGAAGGTATTAATGACGAATCAGGGTAATTGAACATTATTATTATTATTATAATTATTGTAAATAAATTGTGAAAACAAATATTTAATCATTTTTTCCTCTTATGAATTCTAAACTTGGGATTGCACCTCTTCTTTGATCGGACCATCGATCTTCTTACTCAGGGTTTTCAATCTCAAGGCTTCCTCTTTGGCTTCCTTCATCGCCAAAGACTTCTTCTGTGAGGTGCTTGATCTCCTGACTGAGGCACTGAGTGATCGAAAGATGGGGTGAAGATGAAGAAGAGGATAATATCATTAAGGTGTTCAAAGTCAGAAATAAATGTAAGACATTGTTACAATGATATTAATGAATGCACTGAATGTGGAACAAAATAATGAATTAATTAAGGAGTGAGTAAATGAATGGATGCATGAATGAATGGATGCTTCAAAGTGCTTCAAAGAGCCTACGTCAGTGGCAAGTTTCACCAAAACCACCACCGCTACCATAACCACCATCATCGTCGTCGTCATCATAATCGACATAACCACCACCACCAATCATCATCATCATAATCATCATCTTCATCACCTCCTCGTGTTAGTAATGCTTCCTCTACGAGTGGAAGACAGTCCTCCTGTCTTGCTGAACGCCAGATTTTGGGACTTGACGGCTGCCTTCAACTTCTTGTCCTTCTGGAGGTGAAGGATTCTCTGACGCATCTCCAGATCCTCGCAGATGTCTGACGGTGATGATGATGGTGATCGTAACCATGGCGACGACGACGATGATGACGATGATGATGATGATGATGACGACGACGACGACGACGACGACGATGATGATGATGATGATGATGATGATGACGACGACGACGACGATGACGATGGCATCGAAGGGGCGTCAGCGGCTAAAGAAGCAGGCGACGAGTAGCAACATCTACTGGTGAAGCCCCGTGGTCAAGAAACACCCTCTCTTCATCAGGATCTCCTCTCAACTCTTCCTTTAAGACGGCCAGGGAGCAATCAGTTCTGCCAGCAGTGCTCTCCGTTCACCGAAGAGAAATTCGACTAAGATTGAACAAGGATCATTAAATTAATAGTAATTGAAATGACAATCATTTCAGTTAACTGAATAATCGCAATATTACTGGACTGATAATTATTTCAGTTAACTGGATAATCATAATCTTTTATTAATAATCAAGAAATTGCATGAATACAAGTTATTTCTCAACAATTCTTTCAAGGCGATATCGGACTGGTTGAAGCTGATCGATCTGATTATTTTTCAATCTAATTAATAATGATAAAAAAATTAAATAAGTAAAAAATAATTTTTTTATAACGAAATAAATATTATTATTTTTCTAAATTATTCCCAAAATTGTTTGTAATTGTTTGGCTTTGAGCAACAAATCGACGAGGTGATTTTTATATTATTTTAAAATGAATTTTAAATACAATAAACTTGAAATAAAATATGTTTATCATTTATTATTATAATTAATTAAATAATTAATTAATATTCTTCTTTTTTTCAATAATTATTAACGTTCTTATTCTTAGAAGGAATTATATTAATTATATATATTATATATTATTATTATCATTATTATTATTATTATTATTATTATTATTATTAT
>MPNW01001253.1:30006-52611 GCA_011800805.1 Hirudo medicinalis
GACTTCACAAGGCATCATAAGTAATAATTTATCAGGTGGATACAGGTGTATCGAGATGCACTTACCTGGATTTCTTTTTATAAAAAGCGTGAATCTAGAGGGTTTTTTTTTTAGTTCATTTTGTTATCTATCCTAAACTCTTTAACATTTCTGGAGAGTAAGCCCTGATAGAAGAAACCTTTAACAACAGGATTTGCATTTTAGGGTCACGCTGAGGTCATAAGGCTAGACTTGAGGTGAGAGTGGGGGATTAAAGTTTGTGTCAGACATGGGGTTAGGGCTGGGGATAGAGTTGGGGCATTGGTTAGCGTTTAGGTTAGTGTTATGGATTAGTGAATAGAAATTTGGGTTATTGGTTTGGGTTAGGGATAAGGTTAGGGTAAGGGGTGAGGGTTAGGGGTTAGGGTTAGGGTTAGGGTTAGGATAAGGGGTTAGTAATGAGGTAAGGGATTAGGGTTTCTGGTTAGGTTTAAGGTTAAAGGTTCGGGTTAGGTTTAGCGCCCTAGAGATGGAAAGTTTGGTTGGAGGACACTCGATCCATGTACGCCTGCTTCTTATCAACGGCGGGAGAGTCAAAGGGACCGAAAAGCAATCTTAAATGATTTATACTGAAGTGCGAAAGAGATGAACTGGATTTATCGGAGCATAGGCGACGTCATCATCATCATCATCATCATCGTCATCATCATCATCATCATCATCATCATCTTCTTATTCTTCTTCTTATTATTATTGTTCTTCTTTTTTTCTTCTTCTTCTTATTGTTCTTCTTCTTTTTCTTCTTCTGCTTTTTATTCTTATTTTTCTTGTTCTTCTTTTTCTTCTTCTTCTTTTTATTCTTATTCTTCACTTTCAAAACCACCATGCGTAAGTTTCATTCCCAACATTCTGAAGTACGATCAATTGACAATCCTTGAATGAAAGACTAAAATAACAAGATTTAAAAAATGAAGAATTGAGAAGTGAAAACTTTTGAATCTTGAACACCGAGATGGAGAAACACTTCCACAAGACGAGTGATTTAATAATAATAATAATAATAATAACAACAACAACAATAATGATAATAATAATAATAATAATTTATCATCTCATAATTAAGTAATTACTCTCAGACTTAAATAATTAATATCATAATTATTATGTTATTATAATATAATTTAATATATAACAATTATTTTTTATGGACTATGCATATTCCAGTTAATCCCTCCGTCCTACTTCGTCCTGATGTGATGTGAATGATGTAAACATGAATGTGAATACAAATGTGAATATAAATGTAAATATCAATATCAATGTGATTTGGTTGTAGATATCGAACAATTTTACGGATGGCGTCAGCACTAGATGAGCCAGATAGACGATCCAATGCTTGATCGGTTTTTGGAAATAAGCTGCCAAATAACACAATAGCACAATAATAATAATAATAATAATGATAATAATACTAATACTAATAATAATAATGATAATAATAATAATAATAATAACAATAATAATAATAATAATAATAATAACAACAATAATAATAATAATAATAATAATAATAGCATCAAATATTATAATCGTGTCAAGGGATTGTATCATTCGCATCACACACAAATTTTCGAATACTAAGTAAGATGGATGGATATGAAAACAGATTACAAAAAGAAAGTGTTCTCGAAAGGAAGATTGAATTAATGAATGAATGAACGAGTGAATGAACGAGTGAATGATCGAACGAACGAACAAACGAACGAACGAACGAACGAACGAATGAACGAGTGAACGAACGAACGAACGAACGAATGAACGAATGAATGATAATCTTCTCCTTGGATAAAATCCAGTACAATTATTGAACTAAAATCATCTTGAGAACACAATGAAAAATGACAAAAATGACACTGACGCTTATATTTAATAAATATAAATAATAATTATGCTTAAATTACGAACGTTTCATTAATTACAATTAAATAATAATAAACAATTATTATAAAATATCATGACTGATCAAAAATGAGCACGAATAAATTTAATAAATTTAATAAAAAAAATTGGCAACCTTTCGCTGACATTTGTTGTTCCACAAAATCCAGGGTCTCCTGGTCTTGGCAGATGTCATAGGCCATGTTGCCGTCCGCGTTCACCGCCAAAAGGTCTGCACCCCTGTTCAAAAGATCAAAATAAGTAAGCGCAGCATAAATTATGATAATCCTGATGGTTATAATGTATGAGTAGCATAAATCATGATAATCCTGATGATTGTAACTTATTATGTTAATGTTCGTTGTGAGGCTGACCGATGGAGAATGTACTATATTTTGAGGTCGGACTCAAATCTCTTTCGGCCATGTTACCATGACAATAAAAATTTTTCAGGAGAAATGAATGCACGAAATAAAATAAGTCCTTATACGAATGGGTTGCGTTCCTGCACACGGCGGTAATGGCAACAGTCGTAATGCGTCGTGTTCGAAACCCAGCCTGCACTGCCACAAGTATCATACACATTTGTTTTACAAAACCTTATCGCCGTGATGCGATCAAATGTTAGCCTCATATTTTTGCATTAATGTCAACCGTCAAGTGTCATCTTAGGAATTAATAATTATCAAAACATCAATATAAATGTCCTATTTGGAATTATAATCTTTCTGAAAATATTCTTGCTTAATCTCCATCTTCTCTCAAGATTTCGACGTCATACCACAAAAAAAACCAAAACTCTTTTCCCAGGGAGAGATTCGTGAAGCCTCTATCAAGACATGAGCGAAAAAAAGCTTTTTAAGAAAACAAAATTCATTTTATAGCTTTGAATATCTTTCAACCGACCTGTCAATGAGCACCTGACAGATGGAGACCCTACCACAGGCAGCAGCCGTGTGTAGGGGGGTCCAAAGTTCGTTGTCGACGACATCGGGGTTTGCACCACTGTCCAGGAGCAGAATCAAGAGGTCCTTCCAGTTTTCAATGCAGCACTGCGGCAATGGAGACGTCATTGACGTGGTCGTTGTCATCATTATCATTAACAATACATCATTACACATTATACATTGCAACACAGAATCTGGTATTGTTTGCTGAGAACTTGGAACAGGGAATTTCGAATTTTGTTCGAATACAGTTTGAGCCTTTTCAAGGTTTCCAAGCAATGCCATTTGATTTCTGTTGTCCGTCGGTCGTAGACGCTCTGCGTAAGCGAGTTTGCAGAAGAGGAAGTGTCACCCATCAAATGCCATAGTCAAAGAACACATTAAAACTGTTACTGTCTCTTGATTTGAAAGATTTTCATCGCAATCAGCGTACAATGGAGAGAACGAGCAGACCAAATCAATCACCAACAACCCAGAAAATATATTGTTGGTTAGAAATTTAACAGGTTGGCTACACTAGGATTTTTCATTGGAACAATAAAATTGCTTATTTTATGAAATAAAATATAAAAATATAAAATTGCTAAATTTCTACGAAATACAACATATTTTCGTTTGAAAAATTGCGAATGTCCAAAAAATTGTATCGCGGGGATCAGAAAGCGGCAAATTTTTGCCTTTTGTCTTTTATGGACGACCCCCTTACGTGTTGTCTTTGGCGTGCGACGTTAATGTTTGTTGGCGTAAACACAAAAACAAACACAAATCGTAAACAAATGCTCGGCTGTCTCCTATTGTATTGTATTGTTTCAAATCTGTCCTGTCTAGAATGTCAAAGTGAAGGCGATGCTGAGTCTATCGAAATCCATGATTTTTACATTCTGGTAAAGCACAAACATGGAAACATAATGCACTATTATGCCTCTAATTCAATGTTTTTCAAACAAATGTTGAGCAACACGACATCCTACATCGTCGTCCACTTCTTGAAAATGGTCTTCGTCAGTTACATCAAGATCCTAGCTGATGAAGGTAAAGGCTTTCGACAATTCAGAGAAAAAATATTTAAAAAATAACAAAACAACAACAAAAAAACAATACAAAACAAAACAAAACAATACAAAAACAAAACAAAACAAAACAATACAAAAACAAAACAAAACATTAATTATCCGAAAACTTTAATTAATATTCGAAATTGCAAATAAATGGATCGACTTGAGCGGGAAGATGTTTGGATCAATAATTAGCAGAACAATCTCCAGATGCGTTTCATTTATTTGTAATTAGCCCTAGTTTCCACCGATCATCGCCACCCTCATGAAGTATGTGTGACCAGGTCATAATAATGAACAACATCAATATTATTGACATTATTATTATTACTGTTGTTATTGTTATTATTATTATTATTATTATTATTATTATTAACAAAACTCTCGTTCATTGTGTATATTTTCTTGTAATTGCAAATTGAAAATGAGCAATTGAAGAATAGACGAAGAACAAAAGAGTCGCTCTAACAACAACTTTCCTAAAACTGTAAAAATAAACTTAAATTAAGTTAATGTTTTCAAAAAAAAAAAAACTACTTTTTTGTTTTTTGTTCAATTTCTAAAGACGCGAACTTGACCGTCACCGGACGATGCCTTGTTACAACCAGGGGCCAAGACGTCACCTGTCCAGGGTCGTACACCCCCCACAACACATCAACTTACCACTGCAACAGCATTTGCCGCCAGTTGAAAATTGACGGAGCGTTGGAAAACATCCTGAGCATCGTTGGACGAGGTTGGTGAGGTTGGTGAGGTTGGTGAGGTTGGTGAGGTTGGTGAGGTTGGTGAGGTTGGTGAGGTTGGTGAGGTTGGTGAGGTCGAGGTTGATTGAAGAATGAATTAAGTCATTAATTGTGTCATTCAAAGTGACAGGATGAAACTCTCCAATGATAACAATGCTCATCACATCGTCGTCGTCGTCGTCGTCATCAACATCGTTGTCATCGTCATCGTCATCAACATCGTTGTCATCGTCATCGTCATCATCATCACCACCATCATCATCGTCATCAACTCGCAATCCAATAGATAATCAGTTTGGTGAATTATTGAACAATATTTTTATTTTTATTTTTTATTATCATGCTACAAATGATATCCACTCATTCTTATTTTTTGTTGTTGTTATTTTTCCTTTCAGAATCTTATTTACAGTATGTCGTGGGATGTTTTGAGTCCAGCAGAGAAAGAGACGAAGGAGTCACAAAAAACATCCACTCCTGTCGCGACCATTGTCAGAACTCTGGATATTTTGGCTTGAGCCTGGTAAAGCAGTTTAGTTGGAAGACTAATATGTCATTCAGACATATTGCATGTATTTCTTAAACATCTACATGAGTAAAAAACTTAAATTCTTGGATTCGTGTTCACAATCGAGATTTGAAAAAGCATTTGCTTTGCCCTCGGCCGATCAGAAACTTTAACAATGGGCTCTGCATACGTGATTGACCCAAATCATCCTAGAAAGGAACGCTGTGCAGATTGGCTTAACCCTCATCCAGTACTATTAAGGATGTCAAATCCTTCCAAAAATTGATATTGCTGGCAAGCAATAGATTCTAAACTGTATTATTTCCAGGGTCATTGTTTTTGCAAGAAAAATTTACTCCAATACAAACCGATAGAGATGAGTCACTGCTCAGAACTTGACGGTGGACAAAGGCAGAACCACTATATCATCTTTTCACAAAGTAACAGAATCCAGTATTTCTTTGACCTCCAAAAATCAATTCTATACGATCGAAAATACGAAATGCGATTAAAAATAGAAATGAAAAACAATAATCAAAAATAAAACTAATAATCCTTATCTAATGATTGCACGTAGCGTCGATTTTGTAAGTATTTAATGTAACGGCTAAATATATTTTTTCAATGAAAATGTGATCCTATTTGAGTAATTTGGAGATTAATGTGTTTGTGAGATTAATGGAATTTCTCAGGAAGAAAATAATATTTACTGTTTTATTACTGCTACCACCAGGGCCGCCGATAGGGTAGGGGCAGGGGGGCAAAGTGCCAGGGCCCACCCGAATATGAAAGTATTAAAATTTTACAATCATGACCTTTTTTGTTGTTTTGCCATTTGCCAAATTGACGTCGCCTGGGGACAGGGCGCTGCTGTGCCTAGGGGTCCGAAATTTCTGTCGGCGACTCTTGCTACCACTAATAATAATTACATTATTATAATAATATTATTACTTCAATACTAGAAACTAGGCTGTAATTGTAATATAGTAATAATACAATATTATTATAATAATATCAAATTAATTATTATCATTATTATGATAATATCATTATTAATTATTATCATTATTATAATAATATCATTATTAACAATCTCAATATAGATTTGTAATTTAGACATGACAATATATCCTTCAAGAATACCGACTCCGGAATGTGCCTACGACATTAAAACTTGTGAACCTTGTCCTAGCGGAAGAAGCGGACTCTACTGTAACATGCCAAGTTAAGCAACAATCCTTTCGTATCTAAGTTGTTTTCAAAAGATATTTAATTAATTTATGTAGCGCCATGTCATATTGTACAGCGTCAGAGGCACTAATAAAGTGTCCTAGGTAGCCTCAGCCTAGTTTCTATCTATCTAACATCCAGATGCTGATCTATCTACCTATCCCTAATGGGCTACATCAGGAGTATTCAACTGGAGGCCCGCGGACCAGATCCGACCCGCCAAGGGTTGTGAAATGGTCCGCTTCATAAATATGACACAGTTACGTTTTTTGGCGATAACTTATTACGTATAAGAATCACGTAGGCCACTATTTTACACAATGTACTTGAGCACATTAGATTCATAGATTCATCAAACTTTTTGTAAAGTGTAATCATCATGCTGAAGATGGCTGATACATTTCAAAATTTGTAACCTTTTGTACAATTTGTAATAGTAGAAATAGATATTTGGCCAGTGACGTCACATATTACACAAGTAAAATTTAAAGTCATTTGGACCATTCAAAATCAATTTTTTTCATCAGAATACCCAGTCCCAGTTCATCTCAAATCACCATCCACCTTGTCCAGTTTAGTTGTGATCCTTTTAGAATGGTTTGTGCTGATACTTGGCAAACTTCTGAAATCCACTTCTCCAAAGACGTTTGAGGACCTCAAAAATTATCTTAATCTGAAAGTATATTGTCGAGTTAATCCCTCGAAAGGTCATCAGAAGTCTCCGACGTTCATCCAGATTTTCAAGTTCTTCCTGGAGGAGAAATTGTTCCACGGCTTTCGTTCAAATAACATAACCTTTGTAACAAATTCAGATCTTACAACTAACGATTTCAAAATGATTTGGCCCTCGGTCACCGGGAATAAAACAAATTTGGCCCCTCATAAATTATAGCTGAATACCCCTGGTATAGGGCTGAATACCTACATCACCAACACGACATATAATGACGACTTCAAAATTCTCGAAAACTGATGCTTTGAACGTATTGTCAAATCTAAATAAAGCTTCTCTAAACTTAAAGAATGTGGAAAAATATTTTTACAAAGTGAAATTATCACTTCAACTAAATTATTTCAAGACTGCAACCTTAGCAATGGACTGTGTGGAGAGAATAAGATTTGCAGGGATATAATCATCTACGGGCTTAGGGTAGGTCTTTGCCAATGCAAGCCTAGCTACTACTTGACAGAACATCAAACATGCTCAGGTATGAAGGCTACTGGCTACTAGATCATGCCACAATGAAATGTCTAATTGTTACATTGAAAATATTTGAACAAGGTGCATCGTAACATCTCAGTTCAGTTGACCATCTACATTTTTTGAGGAGCCCTCTAACCTAACCCTACCCCTACCATACCATACCCTAACCCTAACCATAACCCTAACCCTAATCCTTACCCTACCCTAACACTAATCTTAATCTTGAAGCAAAATTGATTTGATGAAATTTAGCAGCACCTCTTGGATCCGCTCCCATAATAATCATAAATAATCAATCAACTGCCATTGTTATTATTATTATTATTATTATTATTATGTAATTATTATAATAACGAATTTGATCAGTCATCGACAAGTGTAGTGAAAATCAATGTCACAATGAATCGACGATATGCGTGAACAAGTTGGGAACTTACGAATGTAAATGTATCAGTGGTTACGAACGAGATGACCCCTTCAGGTGCAAAGGTTAAATGTCGATTGTGGTTGATTTAGATTAGTTTTCTTTTAATCGAGATCTAGTTTTTTTCTACAAAATTTGATTTATTTTTGTGTGGGGATCGGCATGGCGGTGGTGATGAAGGGCGGAGAATAGCTGAAATGAACCAGGCCAAAACTTGAACTCTTGAACTGTTAACCTAGGATGACATTGCTGCCCTTTTGGCATTCGTGACGTTGTTTATGACTTTGAAAACATTTTATCAAGATATAGACGAATGCGAGCGATTGACACACAGCTGTGACCACAGAGCCACCTGCCAAAACGTGGAAGGTCACTTCATCTGCATCTGCCCCCAGGGACTTGAGTTAAAGAGAGATATTTGGCAACAGACTGAATGCCAAGGTAGGGCAGAAGGTTTTAACAGGGAAAGGGCAGAAGTTTGCAATTGCCGATGTTTGGATTGTTCGCAAAATGATCATAACTGGATTTTTGTTTTTTGTTTTTTTTTTTTAGAAAGTCATTCATAATTATTCGATAATTAATGGAATAAGTTGAATTTGAGAGGAAATGAAGTGTTCAATAAATCATGAAAAATGAATATTCCAGTTGAAGATTATATGTTAGATTTTCGAGGAGAAATTGAATATTTATGAGCCATTAATAAAATTGATTAAAACATGAAAATAACAACAACAACAACAACAACTTTTTACGTAATTATTAGAAAGTTACTATTAACATTTTGCATGCGATGTCGTGAGTCAATATTGACATGACATTCTCTAAAACTTCGTGACATTCCTTTCTTTCACAATGACTCTCCAGACAAAGATGAATGTCTGAAGAGCGATGTGTGTGATTCGACAATCTCGTTCTGTGTGAACGTTTTACCAGGTTACGAGTGTTATTGCTTACCTGGTTATAAAGACATCGATCACGTCAACTGTACGACAGGTGGGCCTGACTAAAGATTTATGATTATTAATTATTAATTACTTTGAAAGAAAGTGACATTACTGACGTACAATTACTGAGATTGGCATAGGATAATTGTTATTGAATCCATTGAAATTCTTTGCACATTTACCGCGAATTAATATTGTGGGTTAATTAATATTAGTGGATTGTCTAGTAACACTGATGCTGCTGCCGCTACTACTACTACTGCTACTACTACTACTACTACTACTGCTACTACTACTACTACTACTACTACTACTACTACTGCTACTACTACTACTACTACTACTACTACTACTACTACTACTACTACTACTACTACTACTACTACTACTACTACTACTACTACTACTACTACTACTACTACTACTNCTACTACTCTACTACTACTAGCTACTACTACTACTACTACTACTCTACTACTACTACTACTACTACTACTCTACTACTACTACTCTACTACTACTACTACTACTACTACTACTACTCTACTACTACTACTACTACTACTACTACTACTACTACTACTACTACTACTACTACTACTACTACTACTACTACTACTACTAATAATAATAATAATAATAATAATAAAAATAATAATAGTAATAATAACAATAATAATAATATTAAAAATAATAATAATAATAATAATAATAGTAATAATAGTAATAATATGTACAATCATAAATCGCCATAGGATGAAACCCTTAGGCTATTTATATAGCGCTAACTTGCTAGCTTCTTTCCACACATACATACATACATACATCCATCCATCTCTGCCTGCCAGGGGGTCCAACTGGTGCGAACGGAGACAATGGAGGGGATGTAGAACGAAAGCAAGACCACACAGAATTTTCCACAAAATTTCATTCCACAACAATTAGCGACGAAGCCTACAACGAATATTTCGTCGTTGTGTTGTTCGCTTTCATGGTCCTCTACGCCTCGTTTTTTTTGGTCTATTTGACGATGAAGAACCAAGCCAGGAAGACCAAAGGTTATTTATAGGGGGGTCGGAGGGCGGGTGGTTTGTCACCTTTCTTTTCATTTTTAATTTGCCCTGCATGGTTAGACACGCTCAGATGGTTGAGTTCCTGCATGCATGGTAAGGCAACAGTCATTAGTTATGTTATTAGTCATTAGTTATGTGTCGCGATGGCAACCCAGCTTGCACTACCACAAACGCCCTCGGACAGGAGCGCTATATAAATGGTTATCAAGAAAGAGAGCCTCTGTCGGTATGCCATATGCTATGGCGCTATATAAATGAACTGCAGTTAGAATTACATGTAAGTAGGCTACTGACCGATGGCAAAGTTTATACCATCTTAGTTACTAGCAGG
The DNA here is from genome assembly GCA_011800805.1 of Hirudo medicinalis. Classification (NCBI taxonomy): domain Eukaryota; kingdom Metazoa; phylum Annelida; class Clitellata; order Hirudinida; family Hirudinidae; genus Hirudo; species Hirudo medicinalis. The sequence continues at coordinate 40,383 of MPNW01001253.1, forward strand.
CCCTTGTCCAAATCATAATAAGAACGTGGATGTTTGAATAGCAATATAAAAAATTATTCAATAATTTATTTAAAACGACATATCTGATTAGCTAAGCAACTGATCCCAAAGTTTTTTTTTTTTTGCAGTGTCGAGGTCGCCTTCCTCTACGTCTGCAAGGGAGTCACCAGAAAGTTTGTCCTTCAGATTTCATATGACCTGAGTCTGGGTTTAGACTGATCACCAGGAGGACGATGTTAATTTTTTTGGGCAAAAATTTGCCTTTTCGTCTCTAAATTTGATTTTTTCGTCAACTTTTATGTATTTTTATGAAATGTAACATTCGAGTTTACGCTTTTACTCATAGATTGTAACTAACTGTGGAGGTTTTACAGACCTACACGCTGTGTTCCAGGCTGAGTTTTGAATTTATTTTGAAATTATATTGAAATTATATTGAAATTATATTGAAATTATATTGAAATTATATTGAAATTATATTGAAATAATATTGAAATTTGCATAAAAACAAAAACCATTTCAAATGGATAGGACATTCTACAACAAGTGAACAGCACAAAAACAAACTGTAGGAGAATATTTAAGACCGAAGGGAACGACTCGAAAAACTTGCCAACAAAAAAAATTTATAATCAGAAAAGTCCGAATGCATTTGACAGCTTTGTAAAATTATTTTGAAAGCTTTCAAATTGTCCTCGGTAATAAATTTGTAATTCATAATTAATTCTCCTTTAAAACTGCTCAGTCCTACTCCTGGTCAAAGTGACCTACGAACTTTTGATGATTTTGAATTCTCACTAATCACACATTTGGGGGTTGACTCCAATTTAAGAAAAGCAAGACCTAGAAATTCACTCGGAATTTTTTCTGCTACAATGGATGTCGATTCACACAACAGCCAACTGGGCTGAATAATATCAGAATAATTATGAATAAGTAATTATTCATAATGATTATGAATAATGAATAATTATGAATAAGTAATAAATGCAGGGATTCAAACAACAATACCAAAACTTTTAATGCTTTTTTTTTACACTTTTTGCGGATGCCCCCCCCCCCGGCTTAAATTAATAATGTCAAGATGAATGACAAGGATATGAGTTCTGAATAGAATATTGAATTTGTGTGTGTGTGTGTGTGCGTGTGTGTGGGTGTGTGTGTGTGTGGGATGGGGTCACGCTTATTGCTCAATGTGGATTTTAGATGAGAATTCGAGAAGGGAATCAAATTTATCGAATTCGCTTACAATGAAACTTAGTGTTTTTGGGACATTAGTTGAAGAAAAAGTTAGAATCGTTTGTAAATCAAATTAATGATAGCCGTTACTCGTTCGTCATAAGAATCCATCCATTCATCCATTCATTCATTCATTCAGCCATTCATTCATGCATTCATCCATCCATCAATCCACTCATCAATCTATCCGTCCGTCCGTCCATTTATCCACCCAGCCATCCTTCCATCATCCATTCATCTTTCCATCATCCATCCACTCATCCATCCTTCTATCATCCATCCATCCACCCATCCATTCATCCATCCACCCATCCATCCTTCCACCATCCATCTTTCCATCATCCATCCATCCATCCGTCCGTCCGTCCGACCGTCCGCACTTTTTTCCATGCAGGGCCAGCATTGCGCCCAACAACTGTTTAGTGTGCAGAGTATTGATTGGCAAAGAGCCTCTGCCTTCTCCACCCATTCTCGCTGCTCATCAGCATCTCTCTCTATCTTCTTCTCTCTCTCTCTCTCTCTCTCTCTCTGATTTCCTCTGCTCCAGTTTTCCTGGTTGTATCACTGCCTCCGTTTGAGGCTCGGATGGTTGACCGGCCGCTTGTTTCAAAGTGATGGATGAATATGTGGATGGACAGATGGATGGATGGATGAATGGGTGGATGACGGATGGATGAACGGATGGATGAATGAATGAGTGGATGGGCAGATGGATGAACGGATGGATGGATGAATGAATGAGTGGACGGATGGACGGATGGATTTCTGTATAGTGTTACATGAGTATGACTCATATCGGCCTGGGTCATGATGCATCTTAAGGTGGCAAATGTCAGCAAGCGGCGTCTGGACTTGATGGAAAAGAAAAAGATCAAATAAAAGTTTGACTTTGATGAATTTGCGATTTGATTTTGATCGCATGTAACTGCTTCTTTTGGCCAGTCGACGACGACGACGACGATGATCATCATCATCATGATTTACATTCTGAGTACCTCAGAATAACGTGATCAGAAACTCCAAGACCAGCTGCCATTAGTAATGCAATTATCACAAATTATGGAGCAATTGTAATAAACCAGTAAACAGTTTAAACAAATTAAAATGCAAACATCAATAATCAAGTCAATTAGAGTTATCGTCTAAACATTTTGTCTGAAAATAATCCCAAATTAACAACAGTCCGGCCCAGGGTTCGAACCTCAGACCTTCGGCCCGGACGACTGGAAGCTCTCAGAAGCACTAAATTCTGGTAATTTCATTAGTTGCCTGTCTCTGCATCAGCGGCTGGGACTACAAATTGAGTTCCACTCGAGGTGTGTTCAGGTGTTAAGCCAGGTAATTGATCGACGTAAAGGTAAAAAAAGGTTACAATGATTGGCATGGACTTTGGGTCGGTTATACTTTAGAAGGAAGATTTGTTAACGTCATTACTTAGTGGTGACGACGATGACGATGATGATGATGATGATGATGATGATGACGATGATGATGATGATGATGATGATGATGATGATGATGAGTGATGATGGATGATGATATGATGATGATGATGATGATGATGATGATGATGATGATGATGATGATGACGATNGTTTCAAACGAACCGCTCGATGGGTTTGGTGAGGATGATGACGACGACGATGGATGGTGGTGATAATGATGATGGTGTTGGTGGTGATCATGAGGATGAAGGGGAATATTATTATTATTATTATTATCATCATCATCATCATCATCATCATCATCATCATCATCATCATCATCATCATCATCATCATCATCATCATCATCATCATTACTGTCCTACGGCCTAATTTTGAACAACATTTAAACAACAAACCAATGTTCATTCTCAAAATAGATTAATTTTAGAAATGGAAACCAAAGTAAACCTGAAAATTCCCAACTGGTACAAACAGCATAAACTCCAGGCTCGTGGGGAATTCCCATTTCTTTTAATATCACTTCAGGAAATGATTTTCAAAATAGAAACACATGCCATGCGGTCTTGAGATAGACCAGGTTTACACATTTAATCCTTGTTTATTTCTGCCCGGAGGATATATTTAGAAGTTTGGAAATTCCACACTCTAAGATCGTGGAAAAACCCATGCGAATGGGAATCGATCTGTAAATCACACACACACGCACACACACGCTGTACAGCCAAGCTTACGACTTGGATTTCCTTTCCTTTTTAGGGGAATTTCAAGATATTCTCGTTAATTCAATTCAATTTTCGAGCTGAAAGAATTCGCATTGTCCTGCCTGAGGTGGTAAAAGCAGCGGTCGCTAAGCCTCGTGTTCGCAACCCAGCTTGGCAGCACATGCCACAAGCACATCTGGGAAGGAGCTCAGTGTGAACAGTTTACAGAAAGCGCCTCTGAGCGCTGTGTACATAAATTAATTTAAAAGTACAACTGAAATTAGAATTACAACAACAAATGTAATCCTACTGGACGACTACAATGTCCAACAATCTGAACAACAAAAACAACCCAAACATGCCAAATGTCAAATTTTCTCGGTAGTTTGGCCTCACATATCTTCATTATACATTCATCCATACCTAAAGGAGTCACCAAGTCCTCAACATGTACATCAACATCTTCATCACGGTGTCTTGTAAATCCTACTCACATAAATATCTGTTGCATCATTCTCTCCATCTCACTCACATCCTCATCTTGTTTTCTGTTCATTTTGTTTGTTACTCTTAGCGGTTTGTGAATCCCTTTGGGTTTTTGGCCTTTGTACATTTGTTTTTGCATTTCAATTGTCTTCGTGTTTTAGTTTTTGTTTGCATATTTGTTTGATGTTCTTAAAATCAAATCAAATCCAATCAATCAATCAATCAAATCAATCAAATCAATCAAATCAATCCCACCTGGTGAAGAACGGTCAGTCCATCATCGTTTCTGAGATCTGGACAGATGCCTGAATTCACCAGTTTCTTCACTGTCGTAAAAATCAGACTCTCAACATTTTAAAATTATGGTTTTCAAAATTTGCAACGACGAAAAAAAGTAGTTTTCAAATGAAAAAAAAAGAAAAAAAAAGAATTTCGAACTAAAAAATTGATTTTTCGAAATTCAATAAAATGCCACTTGAACAAATTTCCAAATTTTTTTTTATTTATTGTGCTATAAATTGGCATGCAGGTTCGCCGAATGGGTTGCGTTCCTGCATACGGCGGTAATGGCAACAGTCGTAATGTGTCGTGTTCGAAACCCAGCCTGCACTGCCGCAAGAGCCGTTGGGAAGGAGCGCTATATAAATGGTTAACAAGAAGCGCCTCTGAAATAAGTCCAAATCATCTTGGTCATGCAACGGACTTTAATGAAGTAAATAAATAAATAAATAAATAAATAAATAAGCGTCTCTGACGTTGTGCATGTGGCGCTATATAAATGAATTATTAATAATTTATTTGAGTGTCGAGTCTGTCGGGCACATGTATAACACATTAAGTTTAACAAAAAAACAAATATTAAACTCCTTAATTATCATTCATTAATTCAAATAAATAATTAATAATTAATTTTTATAAAAATTCTTTTGAAATTTTCCACTTTCTTTTCCAAGGTCTCTCACATTCAGTCACTCTCAATTTCAACTGAGACTGAAAATAAACATTTAAAAAAAAAATAAATAAAAAATAAAAAACAATTAAAAAATAAATAAAAAATAAAAAATAATTAAAAAAATAAATTTCCTAGACTTCCTTAGACGTGTTTCTTGAATTTTCTTGAATTCGAAAAACTCCGTGCTTTATTTTTCCATTCCAAATTTATAAAACGCCGAAACAAAACTCGTATTAATTAATTAAAAACTTAATTAATTTAAATTAAAACATTTAATTTAACTTAATTTAAATTAAAAAAAATAGTTAAAACTCACATCAGTTAACTAATTAATTAATTGCTGATCAAATAAAAGTTCACAGTGGTTAATTAATTAATTAGTACGGCTGTCAATTAACTAATAATTAATTAATTAACTCATTCATTCATTCATTCATCCATTCATTCATTCATTCATTCATTCATTCATTCACTCACTCGTTCGTTTCTTCACCGAACATTATCTGCTCACTTTCACAGTAAAAACAAAAAAACAACAACAAAAAACAAACAAAAAACCTTTCAAAAAGAACAAAAGTGCGCCCTAATCAAAAATTCTAAAAACTGTCGACTGGGAGAGACCCGGCCTCATTAGTAGGGGATGGGGGAGGAAGGGAGGGGAAGGGAGAAGAGGGGGTCGATAAAAACTGTAGATCGTTAAGTGGTTGGACAGCCATCAGCGACGTAATCTTTAAAGCTTCTGCCGGTCACATGTCAAGTCTTTACTGTCCCCGGGAGGAAGTTGTTAAAGTAATGAACTGCCAGAGAGCGAAAGGCAGGATTCGAAATTGTCCGATCCTCTCTTTTCGTCGAAATCTCTGGGTTAAGAATTTTTGTGGATTTATTTAGCTTCGTGTTTGATATGAGAAGTATTTTGAATCGTACAACTCCATGTTCCATGTTAAATATTTCCATTTATGTAGCGCCACATTTGATGTCTCCCTGAGAGAAAATGGCGTTTTGATGACGGTATAATCGTCTCCAGGGGTGCAGGGGCATAGGAAATTACCCCTCATTTTTATTGGCTCGAGTTCCAGGAATCCTTGCAGGGCTTTAATTTGACAAATGGAGGCTTTTGAGGTGTACGTTTCGCGATGTTTTCGTCGAGGTAAATTTTTAAAATCTAATTTCACGAAGAAGAAAATAAAATCCAGTAATTCCTCCCGAAAATCTAAAGAAATTCATTCAAATTGAAAAGATTTTGTACAGCCGAAGCTGTCACAGATATGCATGAGTCTCTGCAGGGAATAATGTCATTGAAAGTTGGAGGAGTAATTTTTATTCCATCACATTTCTTCTCCGGAAAAAAATGAAATCTTCAATTCCTGGAAATGGAAAAGCTCGGTCGCCAAATTCCTTCCCAAGCAATTAAAAAGATTTTGAAATCAATTGTACTTTTTAGAACTGGAAAAGACTGACGAATTTCTGGAGAACACACTCTGACAAATTTATTGTCTTAATTATCACATTGCAACATTACATTTGTCATTACGCCACGTTGTATTTACTATTAGGCCACGCCGTAACAGAATATGAATTCAAATGTTATTCAAATGTGAATTTTAAAAATGACTAGAATGTGATTTTTAAAACAATCAAACACAAAACAAACAATCAAAAACAAAGCAAACAATCAAACACAAAACAAACAAACAAATACAAAGCAAACAATCAAACACAAAACAAACAATCAAACACAAAACAAACACAGCATACAATTCAGATTGTCAAGTCCAAAACTCTGAGAAAGAATTTAGAGGATGTGAAATCCTAAAATTTGAACAAAACTCGAATAAAAGTCTGAATTGTCGTCAAAAAATATGACGAATTAATTCAAGTAAAATGGACTCGTAAATTGAAATAAATTTCTCAGGATCATCTTTGGCACCGAAGCGAGGGAATGTATTTGGAGTGTAATTGAGTTGTTTTATTTTTTATTTGTAGGGAGGACGTTACTGTTAAAGCGAGAAAAACTGTTATGTCTGTAATTATAGATGTAATAATAATAATATTAATAATAATAATAATAATAACATGTCATTATGGATTTATAATATTTTATTATAGCCAAGAATACAACACTCTGAAGACAACAACACTCTGAAGACAACAACACTCTGAAGAATACAACACTCTGAAGACGACAACAACACGCAGGACCGGATCCATCTGCAAACTTCCGGTCACGTGACCAACGTGAAGCATCACCTGGAATGTGATCCGTTCGTCCGTGAACGAGACATTCTCATAGACATTGACGTTGGCGGGTAAAGTTGCAGACGTCAACTTCAACATCAACATCACACTTTTGTTGTATTTGTTGGTTTGTCGCTCTTAGTAGGGCCGCCTGGTGGGGGGAGGTGTGGGCAGGGAGCAAGCGCCCAGGGGAGGCCCGACATTTCTGTCTGCGAGTGTAAAGGAAAATGTTGTTGTTGTTGTCGTGCATGTGTGAAGTGGTCGCCGGTGTGATTCTTTATTTCCGTGTTTGTGTCTGTTCTTTTTTTTTTTTTGCTAATTATGTTTGTGCGATCACACCGATGCTTGTGAACGTTTGCCGGGAAACATTACGACGTTTTAAACGTCCTTCCGCTCTTCCATTTTATGAAAATATTGTTGCTAATTTTTTTTGGAATAAAATCGAGCCAAAAATGAAGATACAAATGAAGGCAAGGATGGAGATAAAGGATTGGATATTCTTGACAGCTCCCAGATGAGCGGAATATAAAGTGAACGATTACAATAAATATATGGTGTTGTTATTATTGATATTATTAACATTGTTATTATTATTATTATTATTATTAGTAGTAGTAGTATTATTGTTGTCGTTGTTTTTATTATATTATTAATATTAATAATATTATTATTGTTATTATTATTATTATGAATATTATTATTATTATTATTATTATTATTATTATTATTATTATTATTGTTGTTGTTGTTGTTGTTGTTGTTGTTCATTGATAACGTTTGCACCTAATATCTAAAATTAACCATTTTCACGCTCCCACTGATTTGTCAACTTAAATCGCTTTATTCCCTCAAATTGTCAAAATATTTTTTAATTTTATTCTCATAAATTCTTCCCCAATCTTCAACCTCCCTTGTGCAGCTTCACTGACAAACTGCCAAAAAAAAAAAACGACATTCCACGAAATTGCAAAAGCCATCCGAGTACTGGCTTTCTCAATGGCTTCCCCTTCTCAAACTAGAATTATGACTGGATTTTTGTTTTATTATTCGTCTAGATTTATTATTTGCTTATATTTCTTCCGAGAAATTATTCCTTAAAAATTCATTCCATTCTCTTGAAACTCGAGGGAAAGCAATAAAAGACTAAAAAGTACAAAAACACTAAAAAGTACAAAAGCAAAAAACAAATCCCTCCTTTTATTCCAGACGACAAGCGCCGAACGGATCGAGTTTCTTGAATTATTGCGATTGTTTCCAGTGGAAATATTTTTTTCTTTCCTCTTCTTCCTCTTCTTCTTTGGTCTTTCAACACTGCCATAGTACTTATTCTCTTTTCCATACAAAGTCAGATATTGAGTCAGAAGTTCGGAGATCAAAACCCAGATAACTAGACCCCCCCCCCTCAAAAGCCTTGTACAACCTGACAGGGTAGTGGCTGGTTGGGATGGTTGGGTCCAAGTTTAAATCAAAGGTTGTAGCTGATTGCTAAATTAAGAATGAGGGACTAAGACTAAATTTGGAGAATTGTGGTTAGGTTAGTACATTCAGAGGGTCAAGTTTTGGAATAAGACAGAATTATGGTTAGGGTTAGCATTAGAGTTAGGGCCAGGGTTAGGGCAGAGAGCACCATCAAGGGATCCTTTGTATCTCAGAAAATTTTAAGCCCATCAAAATGCACATAGCTGAAAAGGACATCTCCATGGGCGACTAATTTAATGCAATCTTGTTCTTTGTTTTTAACGTTGAGAAGGAGGGGAGAACTCAAAAAAAGCTTTTTACGAATCCAAATTTTCGTCTACAATTAGAAACATTTGTTGTTGTTTATTTTAATAATTTAAACGAGATTGAACGAAAAAGTGATAAAAACAGATAAGAATTGATATACCGTCGATATATTTACTAATTGTTAATAAATTATTATAATAAATTATAATAAATTATTAATTGTTAATTATTATTGTTGGAGCGATGGAAAGCTGCTGAATAACCTCAAACAAAAACAAAAAAGCATAAACACATAACAATGCTGAAAACATCAACATTGATTTACCTAAAAATAATCCCAGACCAATCGTAGATTTAATCCTAACCCTAACCCTAACCCTAACCCTAACCCTTACCCTAACCATTATCCTAACCTTAACCCTAACCATTATCCTGTTAATATTGCAATTGCAATAATTCATACCTTCGTTGACATCGTTCCTATTTCCAGCCTCGAGCAGCATGACACTGGACACAAAGGAGACTTTTTTGGCTTTCACCTTGTGAGTGGCTGGTTCAATGGTCTGGAGTTTGTTGGAGAAAAAATCATCTTCCTGGTGCTGTTGTTGCTGCTGTTGTAGCTCCTTTTCCCTCTTCTGTTCCAGTTGGGCGTACTTGCGTAGTTGTTGAGAGCGTCGCTTCTTGGCCAGCCTCATTCGTTCTGAGGTAGACATTCTCTCCAGCAGAGGTAGCTCGTTTACCAGTTCGGCATGAGTGCCATGGCGAGAAGGATGCTGCGGAGAAATTGGTGGGTTCAGGTAGTATGGGGAGGGATGAAGATGAGGAGCTTTGGGGAGGATGGCCGAGGCAGTTCTCGCGAATGGGTGAGTTTTTAGGCTTCAAACTCTCTCTCTCTCTCTCTCTCTCTCTTTCTCTCTCAGAGGGTTCTATTCTGAAATATATCGTCATAAAAATGTTTAATTTAAGAGAATTTATCGAATTTATCAATTTGACCATCCTTCAGGAATCGTTGGCAGAAGAGATCTTTATCGATGAGGGTGTTCGACCGAAATTGGATTCCTACTCGGAAAAATAGAGGGCTCCTCCTCCTCCCCCCTACCCCCCTATAAACGAGGCCTTAAACGTCTGGTTCTTGGTCGCGCCATTAATTTTTCTCTTGTGCCGGCTGGTTAGTTATTGGGGAGAGGAGATATGGGGAAAATGACTCCAAGATCAAATGAATTGTTTTTCTTGTGTTTTTGTTGCTGGAAATAATTTCGTGGGCGTATGAATTAATTGAGGCGATGAATTATGAACTGGGAATGTGAAGTGCAATTTGTCTGATGAATTATTTATTGAGCTTCAGAGATCAACTTTCAACTTTTTGTTGGTTGGCTGATGATAATGATTCTGAGCAACAATGAATGTTGTCTGAACAATATTACATTCTTTTTTTCTCCAATTATGCATCGAATTGCACTTAAAATTGAAAAAAAAACAAAAAACGTTTTTTGGCTAAAGTTAAACTTGAAAATGCACGATGATTTTGAGTGATGAAAATCTTGAGTTTGCAAAACAAGGAATTATTATCTTGTTAGGTAAACTTTCTCAAACTATATAACGAATAATAATCAATAATTTAGTTACAAAGATCCTAACAAATGTGCTTCTTGCTTGGCCATTAAATACTTTTAAATACTTAGGTGCGTTAATCGAATTTATATTATCAAATAGATCAATAAACACGATTAATATTAAATAAATTTTAATATTAAATTAATAAATAATTTATTATTTATTATTGTAAAATATTAAAAATTATTATAAATAAATTTGTAAATAAAAATATTTGTTATAAATATTTATTGTATTAATGGTGATTAATATAAAATTAATAATTGTTATTAATTTATAAAAAAAAAATTGTACTCACCAAAATCTTAGAACGAATCTTCAAAACACGGCGGAAATTGAGAATATTTTCATTAAATTTTTGAATACGAAATAAAATTCTATTCGCTTATTACGTAATAACTTATTACACAATAAAATATTACATGTAATATATTACGCAATAACCTATTACGTGTAACATATCACATAATAGCTTATAAAATATAACGTATTGCATATAACATTTAACGTATTACATATAACTTATTAGTTATTAGTTATTGCAAAATTAAAACTTAAACCTATCTGGTTTTTTTTTTTTTAAATCACCTGACCATTTCCCGTCACCTTAAATTGTAAATCAAAAAATGAACAACAACAACAACATCAAATTCTACAAACTTTCCTGGCTTTTTTCCGATCCCGATAAGATCACTTGTACTGAATCGACAACGGACTTGAAACAAAACACAAACACGGCTCAGGTTCGTCGAGCACCACGAACAACCACGTCTCTAATCCAGTGCTAGCCGTGCGTCTGATGCTTGCCCAATGCATTTGTATCCAATTGAGCGTAAGTAATTGATGCTCAGCAGTCGATAGCATCTTCCAGAAGGAGAAATCTGGAGGAGATTAGAATGTCTGGCATATTCTCTTAGGTTGATGATGGGACTTGAAGTCTTTTTATCTTAATGAGGATTGGAACATTTTATCAAGTTCATCAGTTGTTTTGGATAAATGGTAAATGATGTCAAGAAATCAGTGGGCAGTTTTTAGGGATGACGATTTGAGGTGGTCTGTGGACATCCAAGGGAGACCATGCGAAGAGTTCAGAATTTTTTTCAGAATCACTTTGTAAGCTATTGAGTGAAAACAAAACAACAAAATGTTGCTTGAATACACTCGATCAGATTAGTGTTCGCCATATCGAAAATATTGATTTAGGTCATTCCGCACGTTCATCCATCCATTCATGCATCAATCCATCCATCCATCCATTCATACATCAATCCATTCATACATCAATCCATCCATCCATTCACACATCAATCCATCCATTCATGCATCAATCCATCCATCCATCCATCCGTCCGTCCATCTATTTACATGACGACACATCTGTCCATTCACCATTTCATCCAGATATTCACCTGCCCATCCATTCAACCATGCACCACCGTCTTTTCCAGGCAGATTTCTTATTAGCGTCAATCGATCATACATCGATAACTCAACGATCGGCCTTATCAGTACCTGATCTATAGATTTCGACAGGACAGACATATTTTTAACGGGAATTATTACCTAAAAGGAGGAATTATAATAAATTTGTACTACAAATCTCATTTTTAAAATTTCTTTCACAGTATCACAGTATCCGAGGCGAGCCTCTGTACTTAACTAGTACTAAGTCCTTTTCCAGGAAGTGTAATCCCGGCGGATGAACAATTCCCAGATTAAAACTCTTATGGACTTAAGGAGACTCTAGCAAGTGTTTTAGACATGACATAAAGTCCACACGAGTCCGAGACCAGATTTATTTTAGAATCGCCATCACCAAATGACTCGTT
>MPNW01001254.1:8047-18987 GCA_011800805.1 Hirudo medicinalis
CTTAATTTTGTTCAAGTGGGTTATAATTATTTAAAATTATAATTAGAAACTAATTTACTCAGATTAAATTACTAAATTGCTAATGATTTTATTGGACAATGGTTTAATTAAAATACAGTCCAGGTGCTCAATAGAAGATGAGACTTTTCTTGACGACAGGTCCTATCAAATGGGATACATACCTAGAAAATACAGGTGCCTGATTCTTCATTTGTATTTTTAAACGTTAGTGAAATTTCAACCAGGGCCAAAACGACTATGGGCTACTTTTAGTTTTTGTTTTATATACGAGCTCCTATAATAGTAATAATATTAACAATAAATCGATAGATAAGGTGGTTATAGTGTATGGTAATTGGAGCTTAGGTCCCCACAATCCAAATGTCAAGCATTTGTGATGAAATGCGATTACTTTGTGAGACAATTTAACATATTCAGGTATTCATTCAAATAATGGAAATATCTATATATCTTTAAAAAATTACATCGAAACAATGTTGATGATGTTGACAAATGTTAAGCTTGAATAAGCAATTAAGTATTTGTTAATATGACTGTATATATATATACACATTCTTATTCTTCTACTCTGTTTAAACAGCGTCAACAGCATCCTAAGAAACATGCCGGAGTTCATGACAGCGTTCGGTTGTAAAGGAGTTTCCATCCACACTGAAGAAGTTTTTCAAACTTGCATTGTGTTGCTTTTTTATTCTCTGAAGTTGCAGAGTTAAATGATGTTTTATCGGTGAACATTGATGTGATTATTGTGCGATTAAAATGATATTAAAATCATGCTTTCACTGTTTTTGCGTAACCACCGGTACTTGTCACTTATATAAAACAAAACAAAACATAAAAGAAATAATTGAGGGAAGAATAGAAGACAGAACAGAAATGCTTAAATAGGTCTTCAAATCTGATTATTTTAATTATTGTGTTATTATTTTAAAAGTTATTTTAAGGTTATTTTTTCGAAAGACTAAAAAGACTACAGAAAAAAGGACGCAATATAAAAACAGATTGTAAAAATAATTAAATTAAATAACTAAGTTATTTGTGGAAAAACAAGGGTAATAAAAAGGGTGACATTTTCAATAAACATCAAGAATGTTGCTAATACATTTGCGCCAAGAAAAATAATTTATTTTAGGATTTTTTGTTAGAAATAAATCACTTCATATTAAAATTTTTTGATCGAATTGATAACGAATGGTTTAGAAAGAATTTCGAGAATTTGACCATTAATTAGACGATGAACGATTGCAAAATTTGAACTAATGAATTATTATTTTGAAAGTTTAAATTCGAAACTATAATAAAAACAATTGTCGCGCCCAACTCCTAACGGGTCAGATTTATTTTGTTAAGAGTCAGGCATGGCCTATCGATGCTTTTCGTCAACTCGACTTCGTATAGAATCAATGTGTTTTCTTCTTTTAGTTAGAACATTTGAATTGTTTCGTTGTGAAGGTTGGTTACAGTCTGTCTATACTATTTGTCTACTAAGTCTCCAATGTTGAAAATCCATTTTAATGTTCAATAAGTGTTTAATCCGTACAGATTGTGCTATCTGCGAGGAAACAGGTAGAATTTATTTTTAGATTGATTTTGAAATATAAAAACTGCAGCGTAGACATTGACCCATTCAAGTGGAACGGGTAAAGCAATTTATGGATGAAACCAAGGACAAATGCACAGATTTTTATGCTTTTGCCTGCAACGGTTGGATTAAAAGTAGGACGTTGCCTGGATACCTAGTGATGTATGACATAATTAGTGAATTAAAGGAAATTTACTCTGTGAAGTTAAAAAGTTTAGTCAGTTTTTATTTTTATTTTTTTTATTTTTTATTTTCGTCAAAATGGAAACTTCAGGTAAATCAATTGTTGTAACCAAGACATTTCTGAGTTTATTCAATAACGCCAAATTACTATGACATTTATTTGCTTAAATAAACAAACCGAGGGGCAAGCCATGCCTTGCCACCTACACGTGAGTGACAAGCAGAGAAAATATAGTGAAAACACCAACATAACAGGAAAAGTCAAAAATTAAAAAAAGATTGCATAAGACAAAATAAAATGGAATGAATCTGGAAGTAAAGTAGAATAGCGTCAAGTGACAACAGAGAAACAGAGAAACATGGGCTTAATAGTCAAATCAGAACAAAATCTTAACAATCAGAAAGAGTCAAAAATTCAAATAGGATAAGGTTAAATAGACTAAGTGTGGAACTAAAATAAAATAATCTTAAATAGTAAAGAAGAGGGAGATTCAGTTGGCAACAGTTAAGAATTTAGAAATGTCAAGTTTATTGATTTAGAGAAGGTGGTAGAGGTTACAATGTCGTCTGGTGGTAAGTTCCAGACTCGGATTATTCTAATGGAGAAGTAGTTGGTTGCGTTTATAGTACACGAGACTGGTCTTATTTTGTAGGTGTGGCCTCTCGTACCATAATAGGAGGCCGGGTTGATATTGTTTATAAGGTTCGTCTTCATGTGACATGTAGGATTTTGTAGCACAAGCAGAGGTCTAAAATCAGTCTTCGGTGCTCTAAGGTCTGCAGGCCAACGTTTGAGGTGTTAGTGGGGATTCCATAGAGATGAGCAGTACTTAAATAATGGTAGGCCTAGGTGCAGAATTCTTTGGCAAGGAACGCCTCATTGCCAGAGGAGGAGTACCTGATGATAAGACATTATTACAACATAGGGATGAAAATTGATTAATGAATATGGTGTATGTAAGATACCTTGTTATTGGTAATTCTCTAGGGAAAATTCCTCAGTTGCACAAATAATTGTTGTTGTTTTTTTAATTGTTTGTTTTACTATGAGTAAAGCTACGATATTACCGTGCAGAGTTGATAATGGACGAAAAGTATGCGTCAGAACCAGCACAGAAACTCAGAGTGTATCTTGACTCCTGCATTTCTCAAGGTATCGATAATTTGTATCACGTTGAATACAAGCCTCATAAAATTTATTTTGGGTTAAAATTACTGATTTATTATTGAAAGCAGCTTTAAAAGATGGCTAGATGTATTATTCAAATTATATAAAACGTTTGGTCTTGTACATTCATCTATCCGTTTTCCATTGTTCCTCCAGTAGTAGATTTTAAAGTGTAGTAGTAGTTTAATGTCCTCAATAACTTGATGAATAGGACAGAGATTTTAAAGTTTTGCTTGAAAGTATTTGTAAGGTTCACTTAATGAACTTTGCTGGTGCATTCAAACAAATTTGTTGAACCGCCGGCGATATCTGACTGTTTTTGACTGGTTTTGACGTTTCTAGATAGTTATCAACAAGAAAATGCACAAGCTCTAAAAGATGTCTTGGATGGATTATGCGGCTGGCCATCTATAAACCCTAACTGGGAGAAAGAAAACCCTTGCACCGATGGCAAATTTCCTTGTGATCGTTGCAGACTCGAAAAGATATTGCTATATTTGAGGAAATATGAAAAGGCTCCTTTAATCGATTTTCGAGACACAATGAAAGGTTTTTTTGTAAGTTATACATTACATTACATTTCAGTCTTACAAGTATAATTAATTTCATCAGAATTATAATAATTAATTTGTCATCATCATTATTTCTCTACTGAACATGTTTTGATTGAATCAGATTTCTCCCGCGCTTGTTGGGCTCTTCAGAAAATACGACTTGTTAGATGATAATACTTCCCGCCGAATGAGGTTATATCACAAGGAATTGTGGATTTTGAGCGCCAGGAGTTTGGGCGCAGATTCAATTCAATTAGCAAGATACGAAGAAAGTTTTGAAGTATTGTCAAATCTATTAAAGGTTCAAATATGCTTAATAATCCTTGTTTCTTTCTTTTTTTTTGTGAGAAAGGAAGTTATAATTTATGCAGTAAACAATTTCAAGCTGTAAGTAATGAATTTAAAAGGTCAGGTAATTTCTTAGTATCTGATATTCTAGTCCCAACTTTTGTTATTTTTCGAAGCATTCCGATACGGGATATCGTATGCTAACTTACGAAGAGGTGAATGTGTCGGAACTCTCAGAAATGACAGGACACGTGAGTGGTGTGATGATGTCTTTTTTTTTTTTTACCACATTTTGGAGTTTCTGGCAATTATACAATTTATTTAAGAATTACAGAATATGGTTTAACATAATTCATATATTTTCAAATTTTTTTTCTTGAAAAATTAAAGAAATCAAACCTTGCCTTATTTCTGCTTCTAAAAAATGTTCGCTTACTGCCGCTTACAATATTTCTATCTCCGCTTTTCCGGTATCTAAATTTAAGTTGCTCGCAAATGTGAATTAATAATGGATCAAAGGATTGGAAGATTGTGTTTTTATTGTACCAGCAAATTTGGTATTTCATTGTTTATATAGGTGCTGAACTGGACTGAACTACTCAAAGAAGCATCACATCACGATCGTCCTATAGATGACTCGACGGTTGTCAGTGTTGCAAACACAACGTCGTCCAAACAATTTTTTGATACGCTTAAAGAAATACTGAAGGAGACCAACGCAAGGTTTTCCATTTTAAAAAAATATTTAGAAAAAGTCCAGGAATGTTATCTAACCGTTAAAAATTTTGGATGGACCATGCCGGTAACCGCCTAACGGTATGACATTACCTTTTTGCAGCACAATTGTAGACATGATATTAGGCGATTTTGTGTTTGAGTTTTCCTATACACTCGGAACGAATGTGTCTGGCACAGTAACCGCCATGAAAGAAGTTAGGATGCTGTTTATTCTTCACTTTAAAAATAATATCTGGGAAGGTGTGGGGGGCATAACAGAGGATTTACAGAGCGTTGTACTCGCAATAAGAGACATCATTAACATTGGTCTACTCCTACAATTGCGTTTTTCTCAATAAACGTTTGAAGTAAAACTTTCTAATATAATGGATTACCGTATTTTCACGACACTGTTTAAAAAAGAATGTGTAAAACACGCAGACGACAATAACATTTACCAATATACGCATTTTAAAGAATAAATAATCATTTAAGTAATATTAATTAATTAATTTGTACAAGTAAGCAATAAATTAAATAAAGTAAATCATTTTTTAATTCGACAGTACCTAGCCGAAATTGTAAAATCTCTGAGATACACGAACCCCCGAGAATCGTGCTTCATGTCAACGGAGATGGAATTGCATTGGTCGATGCTCCACTTTTTCTCTGAACATGTCATCACTCCGGAACATGTACAAAGCGTGGGCAAATGTGTATTTCACAGGCATGAATAATTTGTATATTTTTATACATAATTTTAAAGGCTATCGGACAATTGGACCTCCACAGACAAGCTCTGGTAGAAATTATATCGGAGTGGGATCTCATTGGCAGTGAGCAGCGTGAATCTTTAATAGCGATGGTTGTTATCCTTATTTTTTCATTAATGCTAACTTTACAACCTTTAATGAAAATGATGAATGTTTATTTCTTGAACAGCTTAAAGGCGTGAGAGGATCTGAAGGAATTCTAAGGAATGTTTTCAACGTGTCTCTTTACAAAGATTACGAACGCGTTAGTCTGCTGTCATTAATATTACATGCAATACTGTTATTTATTTGTCTTAAATTTTATGGTTATTTTTTTATTACACTTCAATAAGGCAGCAGTTGCGTTACATTAAGTTTTTCTGTAGTGGTAGCTTGTTCATTCCAATCTTAAGGGTTTTGTAACCCTAGAACTTAACCGAATCGTCCTAAGCATAACGTTGTACGTTATCCATATTTTCCGATTTCAGGCTTCAAATATATCTCACGTTTACGCAAATAATGTCCTCAGCGTGACTAAAACGCGATCTTCTTACAACTGGAGTGGATTACCAAGTTGGATGTACATAATGTTGTTTGTAAATGCTTAATTGGCACCGACCAATAGATGGCGTCCTTAGCAATAGATACTAGATGTAAATGATGCAGCAAGAACTGAACTAAATTGAACTATTTCCATTCATAGTATTTTCGTCCAACTTCTGCAGGAACACTTTCATGTTCGGACTTGTTACTTTTCAAGACCCATTTTCTGAAGTAAAAAGTCAGAAATTGCACTTATGTTACTTTTACTAACCGAACGGAATTAACCTGTTAACGTTCTTACAGTTTGTACTCCATATTTACTTCATCCACCGTATTACCATCCCCAATACCCGAAGTGAGTGATTTATATTTAAGATTTAAGATTTAGATTTTATTCGATTTAAGTTTAGATTTTTCCCTTACAAATATTTTCTTTTTAAAATAAAAAATTCTAAAAACTTGAAAAAAAAACTTGGTCTTGAAAAAGTATCAATTTAAACACATTTCAACTGGACCACCCATTCATTCATCGTAGTTTTAAATGTCACACTTTAAAAATGGCATTTGCATGCTTGAGAAATGTTTCTGATTTGTTGCTCTACGATTTTTTTTTATTATCAAGTACAGGGCTATGAACGAAGGAGGCTTTGGTTACGAAGCAGCCCTTTACGACGAATTTATTGAAAGTTAGTGTCATTTTTCATGCTTAACAACCACTATTGCCTATTGGAAGTCAGTAAGGATGGGAAAACACGACACGAAGGCATGCTTACTGGCTCGACATATTGTAGGGCAAAGAGCTTTTAGGTGTAGAATCTGCTCCAGAAGAATGTGAATTTGAGATAGGTCTGGTCGGACCGAAAAAAACCTTAAAACTATGCAGTTTCCTTCTCAGTGACCGACGTCGTAGTCATTAAGCATGATCACAAATTTTATTTTCAAGTATTCTTAACCAAGGATATTTATTCCAAATGGATAAACGACGAAACATTGGAAATATATTACAAGCGCGATAAAACATTGCTGCTCAATTTGGTACGGAATCCGAAAGAGGTTGTTATTTCTTTAAAGTTATTAATTTTATTGTTGTACTTTGTTATTAATTTTATTGTTATTTAAGTTATTAATTTTGTAGTTGGTGGTACCAATTATATATACCAATTGTTTATAATTTATCCTAATTTATCCAACAATATTATTTTGGTTATTTGTACTTACGCAAGGTTTTCACTGGAGCTAGTAAAATGACGTCATCGTTGGTTCACTTTGTAGAGGGTTAAGCCCCCCAGATACTAGTTACTCACTTAATATAAACAGCCTTTCTTTATAAGAAGATGACTAGTTTTGTTTAATAATAATGTTATTGGATGCTCTTCAGAAGATGTTACCTGCAAGTTGATTCACTTTAACTTTGTACTTTTGTTAAGAGATACTCGGAGCAAGACGTTGTGAAACCTTTCGTGTCTCAATACATGGCCTTGGTCGCAGCATACCAGGTTTGCCTGCTGTAATAATTAATTAATAATTAATTAGATCTGCTTATTTTTCATCATTTTTTTGTGAGGATATACATATATCTTCACAATTCTGAGCTTCAGCATTTAAACCAGAGACGATCGAGACAGATTTAAGACATAAACCACCTGTAACCTGAGATGAAAAAAAAATCTCTCCGTTCTTTGAAATCCTGAAAGCTATTAAGCAATGAATGTTGATGTGTGCATCGGTTATGAACTTTGTAAAAAAAAATCTGATCAAACACTCGTTAAATTGATTGCTAGATTTACTCGAAAAGCACCGAAAAAGATAAGAACGCAGACATTTTGGTCAAACTGGGCTTCGAAGGCGATCAACTGTTCTTTCTCAATTTCGCTCAAGTGGGACTTTGAATTAAAATTGGAATTAAAAATTAAGGAAGAAATCTTCACTTATTTAAATAATAAAAAAAAAGTTTTATTTTTGTTTATGAATTCTGAACAATGACTCGAATAAATTCTAGTCTAAGTGCACGATAGAAGATGAAGCTTTTATAGACGACCTATCCTATCAAAGCGGAGACATACCTAAGAAATACAGGTGATTGATTTTGCACTTGGATTTCTTAATTTCACTTAACCTTGGACATAACCAGACCACTTTTAATATTCTGATTAGGGAAGTACAGATTATTATTGATTAATTATTATTAGTTAATCTCGTTATCTAATCTTTAATTTGTCATTATTTGATCCTTGAGATTTGATCCAAACCAAGACAAAGTCTTAAATTGGTTTATCTGAAGAGTGTGTGTGTGTGTGTGTTTAATTAACGTCCATTTCATAACTAGATGATTAGGACGTTATCTGAAGAAAGTTTATATCACCGCAAATTGAAAATTTCTCAATGGAAAAACAGTGGATCGAGGACCAGTTAGGAAAGCGTTTGTGTGAATCGCTGGTAGTGCTCAGGATTCAACTTCCAGTTGAGATGACTTGAGGAATGTCAGAATATTAATAATAATAATAATACGAAATTATTTTTAAAAGTCGATAGGGTGAAGCAGGATCAGAGATACCGAAATCTAAGTACCGAAATCAAAGCTATCATACTTAAGTGCGATTATTGGTGTAAGTATTAACAATCACAAGTAGGCTTAAGATAAAGGCTTTACATATTTGAAACCGATATTTCTGTATTTCTTTCAATAATTATATCGAAACAAACCGATGATGTGGACAAATTTTAAGTTTGAATAAGCAATTAAGTATTTGTTAATCTGTCTGTATATATTTCTACACATTCTTATTCTTCTTCTACTTGTTTGACCAGCGTCAACAGCATCCTAAGAAACATGCCGGAGTTCATGACAGCGTTCGGTTGTAAGGGGGCTTCCATCCACACTGAAGAAGTTTTTCAAACTTGCATTGTGTTGCTTTTTTATTCTCTGAAGTTTCAGAGTTAAATGATGTTTTATCGTCGGCCATTTTGTTTCACGCTTGGACTTAAAATGATTCATTTGAAAGGATTTTATTTAAAAATGTGGCTGATTTAAAACTGATTAAGAGCCTTTTAGCGTTTGCTATAATTATCACTTGAAAATATTCTTGAAGTGCCTCAAATTTGCAAATTTGAAGAGGGTCAGCCAGATCCGTGAAGATCTAATGTTGATTTATAGGTATAAATGTTAAGAAAAATGATGATTACAACGCAGATCAAACAAGAACATTTCAATTCACTTGTGAAGTTAAAGCTATCTGGACTGGATATATCACTTATGAGTGACGACATGACAATTGTCAAAGATGGTTTTGCATTTACAACAAAACAACTTAAACTTTTACTGGTAATGGCTATTAATCTCAATCACTGAGGATTACGTCACTCTTAAAGAGGAGAAAGTCCGCCATCGCTACCATAATCTTCGTCGCTATCTTCCTGCTCTTCCTCCTCCTCTTCATCTTCCTCATCCTCATCCTCCTCACCACTATGCGAGTCCATTAGAATGCAAATTTCTCAGTGGAATCATCTGGTCGTTGAGGTGGTTGTGACCTGATTTCGAGTTGACCACGCCCCTAGCTCCGTTTTCGTCGTCGTTATTGGGCATCGTGAGGTCAAGTAGAGAGCCTCTGGTATTGGCCATGTAAGCATGTGACCTATGCTTCTTCTTACCCCTGCACCAGCCAATCAGGCCCCTCCTCGTGTGGTTCACGACCTGAATAGGTAATGGAGGCTGGAGATAATTACGAGTAATACTGATACTTGTTTGATAATAATTCTGAAAAATAACAACATATTACAGCCTTGAAATTATTTGGATAAACTCGAATAAAAGAGTATAAATAAATATAATATATTAATGATAATAAATAAAGTCTGTTGTTCGTTTCAATGTTACCTCTCCGTTGAGAAAGCAGAATATGAGCGACACGAAAATCCCCTGAGGAAATATTTTTGTGGAGTTATTAAAATTAATATATCATAATGATATGTTATAATTATATATATTATGATTATATATTATGATTATATGTTATCATTATATGTTATCATCATATGTTGTAATTACATGTTATTTTTATTTTTAAACATTAAAATTATGTCAACACATCAATGGTAATTCCTAAATTTCAAGAAATCCATATTGAAGATTGACAATTCGAGAAAAGTTGCAGGCATGCAGGTTGGCCGAATGGGTTGCATTCCTGCATGCGGAGGTAATAGCAACATTCGTAATGTGTCGTGTTCGCAACTCAGCTTCCACCGCCAGGGATCGCCCTCGGGTAGGTGCGCTATATAAATGGTGGGTCGGTTAAAAAGTGCCTTCGCTCTACTTCCTATAAGGATACATAAGGCACTCGATCGATCGGATTAATACAAAGGGAATTTTAAAAGTCAACAAATTTTCAAGAAATGCAAAATAAAATATAATTAAAAAAAAACATTAAAACCTGCGAATTGAGGATGACGAAGCTAAAATATTCATAGATTAGTCCGAATTTCGGATCTAGGTCAGGTCGGTAGATGGTTAACAGCAGTTGAACTCCGAACAAGGGCACTAGCATCAGGCCTGCCTTCAAGCCCCTTCTGTGATTGGTCGGTTCAAAATTGGGTCACAGTTGTTTTACAAGTTTTGTTCGAGCGGATTTCAAAATGAATCATTTTCCCATTCATTTCCGCTATTAAACTCTGATTTATTTACTTATTTATTTATTTATGGTCTTAAATTTGAACATGAAATTCAAAAATGCTGATTTTGTCTAAAAATCGCATAAATGGAAAACTGATTGAGTAAGTAGGAGCTGAAAGAGTCCTACCTGAAAGCATTAGGTTCGTTTGGATGAGCCTGGAGTTGGAAGAGGAGCGTCCTCAAAATATTTAGCAGGAACAGCAGATTCAGCTGTTCGAATTTTTGAGTTGTCAAAAAAATATATCGCCTGGTTAAGTTGATTTTAATTTGTAAAATGTGAAAATGTAAAATTTTATCCGGTAACTTTGGAGATGTGCTTGTAATTACAAGGCGAAACTATGTTAATGACAGCGAACGAATCAATTGTCCAAAAAAAGATAATTGGTATTTATAAATATTATATGTAATCACCAATAATAATAATAATAATAATAATAATAATAATAATAACATTAATAGTAATAAT
>MPNW01001255.1:11956-22276 GCA_011800805.1 Hirudo medicinalis
ATATAACATACATATATGTTATTATTTATATATATATATATAACATACATATATGTTATTATTTATATATATATATATAACATACATATATGTTATTATTTATATATAATAATGTATATATTATATTATTATTATTTATGATAATATATATATTATTATTATTATTATTATTATTATATTACAAGTAATTAATTGTTATTATATTATTACCAACTTTCGATTAAATATCCAATAAAATTTAAAACAAATAAAAGAAAAACTTTATTTTAGAATTTTATTTTATTTTAAAATTCCCCTACCCCAAAAAAAAAATAAAATAAAATAAAAGAAATTCCGAAAGAAAGTGATTGCAATAAGATTAAAATATTAAATATATCAAATGATTGAATGTTGAATTATTTTGTCATGAAAATGCAACAACACGTTTGACAACATTTCCTTGTTTGTTCTCCCATTTCTTGGCCTCCATGCACTGCTCTGAATTACGTTCGTGAATTAAATTGTAAGAAGTTTTACTTAAATTCATAAGTTGATAATTTTAAATTAAATTTTAAGAAAATCTAAAGTTTCTAAAGGTTATTAGTTAAGTTATTAATTACAAAACATTTGCAATTTCAAGTTCCAACTTCATTGTTTGATAATAATTTCCGTGAACACATAAAATTGTTTTGTTTCAAGTTAATAATCTATAAATTCAACACATAAGTTAGCCTGTTGCATCCAGGGTTTCCTTCAGACAATGTGATTCCGAGGCACTTGAGGAGTTGGGGGTCAATTTTTTGTACCAAATACTGATTTGAAGTCAAATAATTTGTCAGTTCAATAAAAGGATTTCAACTAACAACACCAGACAAACATATTAAAAATCAATCACAAGCAAAAATATAAAGAATTGTTGGAAAATGACATTTGCAAGGGAATCTTATTCGCCGAAGTTCTTGAAAGCACATGAATCCACCACTCTTGAAAATCTTCCGTTGGAACTTCAGGTCCTTCAATGCTTACGATCACAATCATACAATCTTACAATCATACAATAATACTCATAAAATTATGGTCATACAATGAGTTAAAGTTCCTGCTGTCATTCTATTTCTTGCCTTGTTGAGGATCCTGTTCATTGTACTAAATGATCTCTCAGGAGAATATTGAGTTACTGGAACAACAAGAAGGATATCACAGAGTGCTTATAACTCGCAGTACCCCACATCAGCTTCCAATATTTTTATCGATGAGCTTTCGTCTGCTTTTTATCTTCCGCAACAAACCTCAGATTTTATGAAAAATGTAAGAGATTTCAAATCCGCAAGTAAAGTTTCTGCATTAAGAATGGGATGTTGGTACAAAAATGTATGACTTCTTTGTCTTGAGGACCTGACATTGATTGAAAGATCTCAAATCAATTTAATCTCATTCGATTTGTCATTAAATCTGTCTTCAATTTCTTTGATGATATTTCGCAATACTTCTTCATACCTGTTAATATATTAACACGTTAATATATTGTTAATATATTATTAATATATGTTATTAATTTATTAACACGTCATTAAAACCTTGGTTGCATCGGCTTCGAAACCCAGCTTGAACCAATTGTGTTCTTGAAAGTAGGCGCCAAGAAAATGGTAAACTCTGCTTAAGGTGCTGTTCAAATTGCATAATATAAAAACAACTTATAATAATAATAATAATAATAAGTGTTAAAAATATATTATATTTTATTTAAAAATTATTTTATATATTATTATTATTATTATTATTATTATTACTAATTTATATGCAATCATCATTATTATCATCATCACTATTATCATGCACTCATCCATGTGCTCAAGGGTTATTAATAGCAAGGCAGCCGTCCAGTTCTGATGGACATAAGAGCCACGAAAGAGCACCTCCCAAGATTATAAATCAGGTTTGTTAGCGTTGCCTTGGTGATCCAGTTCCGGTTTGCGCCAACTTCCGGTCGTATTCATCATCTTCCAGGAGAGTGGCTGTTTAATCTGACGTCATTTTGACGTCATAGTTACTCATCATCTCTCTGACCAATCGCAGTTAAGTGGGTCGTAATTATTAATGAGCTCTGCCAATGGAATCCCTCCAAATTGGGTTATTTGTTGGTAATCGCCGAACAGCGACCGTTTTGCTACTCGCGTGCACATCATTCCTGATGAACTGCGGATGGTCATTTTCGTCATAATCATCGTCGTCGTCGTCATCATCACAGTAATCGTAACAATCGCCGCCATCATCATCTTCATCATCACAATCGCAGTCGTCATCATCATCATCATCGCCGTTAAATCATCAGACTTGAGTGAGAGAGTTGCACAAATTTAAAGCCGACAACTCGAAAGTAGAGGTCGTAGAGAAGGCATGTTTGAGGTCAGCAACTGACGCATCCATCGTCAGAAACATTTTCCTGCTTCAAGACATTACTTCGAATTCTTTAGGAATTGGTGGTTAAATAATTTAATGAATATTTAATTAAATGAAAAAAAATAGTTGAATGTTTGAAAAGTCACTTCCCCGACAAGACATTACGACCTCCTGAGATTTAAATTCAACTCAAATCGCATTTAAAAAAACGCATTTCAATTTCTCACGAATTTCAGATGAAACAGTTTCATGATTTTCAAGTTTTTTTTTTTCAAAATCTTCGCCGAAAGCTCAAAAATTAAAGGAGAAATTGAATGTCTGATGGTTATGACATGAGTGAAGTTATCAGTTGACGATGACGTCATCATTTGAAATTGAAGGAGCCAATGAAATCGTCAGGATATTTAAACCATGTCAACAGAAGAGAAAATATTATCTTGTTTAATACAATCTTGTTTAATACAATCTTGTTTAATACAATCTTGATTAATACAATCTTGATTAATACAATCTTGTTTAATACAATCTTGTTTGATACAATCTTGTTTGATACAATCTTGAGTAAACTTAAAGATTCTATTGTGTGTATATAACACAAGGGAGAAAGACCAAAAAGGCGAATTGTTTTTTATTTATCAACAGCTGAAACTTTATACATTATACTCTTAAGAACCAAATTTCCTCACTGACCCCAACCTTCACTGACCCCAACCCCGCCCAGAATATGTAAACTCGTTTTGTGCCTAAAACCGTTGTTGTTGTTGAAAAAAGAATTCAACTTTCATTTCGCTGTTTTGGTTCTTTTCCATTTTGATTTTTCTCCATTTTGGATCGACAACATATGTTGAGCATATTCTAATGTTTGAGGGATGATTCAGCGCCTCATAAATCATCCTTGAATGAAGTGCTTGGGAGAAGGTGGTTGATATGGGCAGATTTCATTTGTGCCGTGCATGTTTGATGTTACTCAATACTTAATTTGCATAATTTATTAATAATAATTATATTAATAATAAAACTGTCACAGCTATCATTATCATAACATGACCGACGACAGGATGATTATCATTGAATATTTCTCTTTTACAGAAACTTGAGGTGATAATAACGTTGATATATTTTGGATTATTCTCTGTTTTGATGATGGAATAAGAACGATGATGTTGGTGATGATGATGATGTCACAAATCAGTGTTTGTTTTGAAATGGAGGCAGATGAACGGATGGATGGATGGATGGATGAATGGATGGATGGATGGATGGATGGATTTTGACGGATGGATAGATGGATGAGAGGGTGGATGACTTTAGAGAAGGGCTTTTCAAAAGGAATTAAAAACCAAATGTACTCCCGACAAGCAGTACTTAACTTTGGCTAAAAATTGTTTACAAATTTCTCGTCGACGGATAAACAAAGCCTCAGTACTCTTCAGTACTTCTAAATGTCGAATATTTCAGTACGCTGTAACAGTACAAGTAATACACGTAATGCAAGCAATACTTAATTAAAGAACAACAACAAAACAAAACAAAACAAAAACTAAACACTAATGACGTAATAACGACTAATGATGACCAATCACATGACTAATCGCATTATTAGTATACAACTAACTCCTTAGTATTCAAAACATAATTACATTAGCAAACAGTTTTGTGCGCAGATGTCAGGCGGCCATTGGGGAGCCCCATCCTTGGTTTTGATGGCAGCTCTTAAAATGTCTGACCAGCGTTTTGAAATTAATTTAGCGCTTAATTTGGAATCATCAACTCGACGTCTTAAGTCAAATTTGCCTTCAAATCCGTTCCTTAGTGTCCTTTCATCGTTCATTCTGATGCGCTTTGTGGTCATTTCAATGTGTTGGTGGTGGAATTACATTGAATGTGTGTGTGTGATCATGTGCGTGTGTGTGTGATCATGTGTGTGTGTGTGTGTGTGTGATCATGTGTGACTGATCATGTTAACTAAAGAAGGAATTATTGCTTATTTGTTAATTGTCTGTAAGTTCATGCTGTGATTTGTTTTAAAGTTGTTACAGTTGTGTTGTGTTTATTGGTTTATTGGTTTAAGTAGGAGTGTCAATATTTGCACAATATTTTTGCTAACCACCTCTGTTAATTACTTATAAAATTAATTAATTGATTGTATTAATTACTTATCGAATAAATAAATAAATAAATAAATAAATTAATTAATTAATTACAAATCAACTTATCAATTCAATATTAATATGATTATAATTATATAATAATTTTATCACGAATCTCAATAACCGTAAAACGTTATAAAACCGTCGACCACAACCGGCGCTTTGGGCTTCAGCCGCGTCTGTCGCCACGGCGTCAGGCATTCGTCTGTTGACGATCTCCTCTTTCCAGGCCTCAATCATTCCGTAGCTAAAGAGGTTGAGTTAAAAATGCTCCTTGACGGGTCATTAGTTGCACCATCGTTTGAACGATGCGTCTTCTTTCTGATGTACATTAATTGTTAGCACAATGGCAGGAGAAGTGGTGGTGCAGTCCGACGACGACGATGGCGACGGAGATGATGATGATGATGATGATGATGATGACGACGACAATGACGATGATGATGATGATGATGATGATGATACGAGCACTCATCCATGATGATGATGATGACATCCATGATGACGGTGATGATGATGATGGGACATCCTTACCACAATCTTCGCCATCATTACCGAGGGCATCGTATTAGCCACATAATCACTTGCGCAACTGTCATCAAAACCTTCACCATCGTCGTCGTCATCATCGTCATCATCGTTAGATGGGGCGTCCTCATTGGTGCATGCTAGGGACCACCCATGCATGTATTTCTCTGCTTTCGTTCCGCTTGATAATATTAATTATAATATTAATTAGTCTTATAATATTGAAATAAAGTTATTAATATTAGAAATAAACAATTGATCGATAAACATTCGTAAAACATTTAATAAAGAAACAAATTTAAAAAAATTTCATTTTTATTCATAATTATTCTAAGTTATTCCAAGTCTTGCCAATGTTGCTTGTTGTAATTTCAACAATTAACCGCTGATTAATCAAGCATTTAATAATTAAATTAATTAATCCTAAAAATAATTTGTTCCAATTTTTGTTGGATTTCTAAAAAAAAACTCAATTTAAATAAGAATTAATTCCATCTCGAAAGACAAGTTGCCTTGTGAAATTAGAGATGAGTGGTTGATCAAATGGATGGATGGATGGATGGATGGATGGATGGATGGATGGATGGATGGATGGATGGATGGATGGATGGATGGATGGATGGATGGATGGATGGACGGTGGACATTATTATGATGCAGTTATATTGCAAATGATGATGATGATGATGATGACGACGACGATGATGATGATGATGATGATGATGANATATATATATATATATATATATATATATATATATATATATATAAATACATTATTATTAATTTAAAAATATTATTATTTTAGCATTTTCTTTTTTATTATTTTTTTAAAATAAAACAATATTGTTAATGTTTTCTCTGTTTTTTGTTTAAATAATATTATTGATGACATTACGATTTCAATTAATAATAATAATAACAATAATATTAATAATAATTGTAATATATAAACTGATTATCAGTTCTATTTAGAAATTTAAGTTATAAATTATTTTTAATAAAACTGCAAATAACAAATGTCCACTCAAAATCTCAAGAATCGACGAACATTGAAGTATTTGTAAACGAGTCAACATTCTTCTGTTGGAAATTCATGCAATTGTCGACAATTAGTCACAAATGCTAAATTAAAATAACATCAAAATAATCTGCTCAAATGTTTGAATTGAAAATAATTACAGAATTAATTCAGAAAGTCAAAATAAATCAACAAAGACGAAAATGTCGAGTAACGAAATGGTCCCTTCTGACACATTAATGTGAGTTCTCTTTGAAGAACTGAATTATCGACAAAAACTCTCTTTTTTGCAAAATTCTTCGAATCCACGTCAATGTTTTATGATTTTTGGCGCATTGTTTTTTGTGATACAAACCTTTCAATTAACTTTTTGAAGAGTTATTAATCACGATAAATGTAAAAATAATACATAATAATAACTGCAATAATAATAATATGTGATTTAGTACCTCAATAATATATATTTAGCATATAATCATTTGCACTGTCGGTGCTTTTTGTTATTAATCACAGTCGTTGAGATTGATTTTCGATAAAATAATTTTAGCAGAACATAAAAATTCATTCTTCGACCTCAAAAATAAATAAATAACATCAACAAATAAATAAGTGACATCAACATCAGCACAAAGTGATTCCCGAACAAGTACAATGTCCTTAATCTGCGTGTTTTAATCGATTATTAATTTATTAAATAATAAAATTTAATCATGAAATATTCTACTCCCAAAGTTTTCCATGATTCATTAAAAAAGGATGATGATGATAATAATAATAATAATAATAATAATAATAATAATAATAATAACAACATCAACAACAACAACAACAATAATAATAAGCTTGAACAGTCTCGTGAACATGTTTACATTGCCAACGTAACTGCACTTTCTATCATTAGCTCGCATGTATCAGAAGCCATTCAGTAGTATTTGTTCAGTAAAATCTTCAACTTTTATATCTCAATGCCATCCATTTAAGTGGCCTTTGCAATCACGGATTTGCCAAGAAAGCCTCCCTTTGAAAATGACAGACAGTAGTTTCAAGAAGAAGATAATGCTGGACCAATTTGTCATCGGCTGCATCTTCAATGCTGGACTTCATTGTTATCGATGTCTCTTTGGCAGAGACAGAATGTTTTAAAAATGTTCTCCTCGTTTCTTATTTCTTCTGAAAAAATGGAAAAGCCTGCTGATGACGCGTGGAAGCGAACGGGATCTCTTCTTTGCTTTTTTGGACTCAAATTGGCTTTTGTCCGCTGTGGATTCACTTTGACCTCCTTCTTCTTCTGTGACTGAACTTCGGACTCCTCTCTTAAATTTTAGGCGGAGGAATTTTGGCGAGGAGAGAAACCTTCTGCCTGACTCCTCACAGTCTGGGCAGTGCTTCTCTGGCTTCGATTTTGAAAAGCAAGATTTCGACTTTTTCGAATGAATTTGTTCGAGTTCGCCAGAGCTCTTCACTCTCAGTTTCATTGCTGGTTTTGTGGGATTGTCGTCCAATGCTACGACATCTATCGGATATTCGGACTTTTTTCTGACTTTAGAATCACTTGATGTCGACCGATGGACTTTTTTGACTTCCTCGGGTTTTGTAGGTTCTTGGCGACCCTCATCAATGTCGCTGGAAAATTTGTGATCGTCTTTGGTCGTGCCATCACTGACGCTGCAGGGTCGTGTTTCGAAGAAGTCAGAGGAGTTTATGGAGAGCAGGGAGGCTTCCGGGACGTTCTTAAACTTGTGGTTCAGAGGGTCAGACGCACTGACTGGTTTGGCAGACCCCGAGGTCGATTCTCCTTTAATCTGACTCATTAAGAGAGAGTCAT
This sequence comes from Hirudo medicinalis, assembly GCA_011800805.1. Classification (NCBI taxonomy): domain Eukaryota; kingdom Metazoa; phylum Annelida; class Clitellata; order Hirudinida; family Hirudinidae; genus Hirudo; species Hirudo medicinalis. The sequence goes on from MPNW01001255.1 coordinate 19,859, forward strand.
TGAGAGCATAAATCGACGGGAGAGTAATCTTGGTGTTTAATCCATCACTCGGATCTACGTAAATCAGTGGTTCACTGAGCGTTGCCAAGTAGCCGAGGCTGCTCTGGTCATTCCCAGCAAACAGATTCGGTGTGTCGATTAGGCTCAGGGACTCTGTGTAAATTGACGAGGTCTTTCCTATGTAGGGTGTCGAGGAAACGTGAGGGAGTTTTTTGGTCGATTCCACATTGTCTGATTCACTGGACGTGGTAACCACCTCTAGTTTTGGTTGAACATTCGATTGCGAGGTGCCGTAATCGTGGGATTTGGATCTTCCGTTTTTGTGGGGAACGTTGTAGCTGCATCGAACTGCTGGAGGTGTCAGAGGGCTTGTCGTTTGCCCATTTTTGTGACTCTGCTCTGCAATCAACTCTGCCGCCGTCTTCAGCCTTCGAACGGTCACGAAGGAGTCGCTCGAAGGAGTAAAAGTGCTGGTGGAAGCTCGAGTGTAAATCGTCAACTTTGGCGAGTCCCTGTAACTGGGAGAATCTATTCCTAAAGTTTGTTTGGCACTGAGCGAGAAGGTGCTGTCTGGAGGAAGTAAGAATCTTTTCCGGTGCTTTCCACCAATTTGACCTTCACCTTGTTGCTGGACGAGATCTGTGGATGCCTGGCCGGATAGTTGATTTCTACTAGAACCTTGGGAGTAAAACACGCTTTCTGAAATTCCACTGTCAGACAAGGTTCTGTAGTGAGTATGGAAAGGTTCAGTGCTAAGGTGCAGCATTGTTTTGTCGTCATGGAGATGTTCCTTATTCGATATGTCCTGCTCAGATGATTTTGTGATTTGAATGCCAATGTTGTGGATTTTGAGATCGACTCCTCTCAGATCCAAGCTGTCAGTTTGTTCAGGAAAACGAAAGACATTGTCCTCCAATTTTGTGGCAGATTGTGGATGAGCAGTGTCTAAAAACACATTATCATACTGACTCTGCAGTCTTAAGTAGGGTGTCTGTCTTGCGGGAATCCTTCTCATTTGAGGTTCTAACGATGATGGAGAAAGATGATGTTGAAAAGATGCCAAAAAGGAATAAAATTCTTTGTCATTAGGATGCAAATTGGTCTTCAAAGGTGTTGGATCGCTTGCTAAATTCTCTCTGCTCGGGTGAGGACTTGAGGGGAATTGCAGAATTAGCTTCGGCGAAAAGATGACAGAATCAGAAAAGCGCCTTGTTTTGGACATGTTCTTGAAGAGGATCCGAATTTTCTTCATCAGTTTCTTGTCTTCTTCGAACTGTTCAGAACCATCGCTTTCTTGTGTGAACCTCGGTTTGTCCATGCTCAGGGTGGTTTCGATGGTTGGTGATGTTTGGGTTGAGGAACTTCGCAGATCTCTGATTGAAGTTGAATCAACTACTGGTGTTTGATTTGCTGAAATGTAACGTTTTTCTCTTTGTTATAATTACAGTTTGTATTTCAGGAATTTATCTTAAAATAAATCCATCTAAAATCTTCAAAATTTTCATTTACGGAAACATGAATAAATATTTGTTAAGATTCACGATCTTGCATTCGAAGAGTTGAATTGCATCCTCAGTCATGTGCATGAAGTGATGGTGAATTGCAAATCAAATCAATGTTGGTCATTGTTAGAGGTAATTAATAATTATTATTCAATTGATGATTATGTAAGTGATGATTTAGCGTGAATAATATAAAAAAAAGATGACTTAAATACAAGTTGACAATAGTTGCATTATGCAACACTGTAACACACAAAGTAAATATTTGTAATGTAACTTGGACCAAATATCAACCACCCGTCTGAATTTAAAAATTGATAATTCAGTCTTATTCATGTAGACAGTTTTTATATCGTCTTGCGAAATATTTAAAGCATGAATATTTAATACATGAATAATTAATGCATGAATATTTAATGCATGAATATTTAATGCGTGGTTATTTAGTGCATTCCACAAATTAATAATTACAACACACTTTCGCCAGATGTCAGTTCATCATCTTCAGTTGTCAGTGAAGTCAATAGTGAAGGTGTTTCTGTAGCGATTTGAGCTTCAATTTGCTTTGCGTTCAAATCTTTTATCAACCTCTCTATGAGTTGCTTCAAACTGGAATAATTATTTCAATAATAATAATTGTTATTCTTTTATTATCCAAATAATTATGATAGAATAATAATAATATTAACAACAACAACAATAATAATAACTTAATTCATTGTAATTTACTCTAATTAAAGAGGATTATTTTTTGCTTGATGTTTTGTTATATTATTCCATTAAGTGATTGCATGAAAGCATATTACCTGAATGAAAAGAAAGTAATAATAATAATAATAATAATAATAATAATAATAATAATAATAATAATAATAATAATAATAATAATAATAATAACAATAATAATAATAATAAT
>MPNW01001255.1:22835-25335 GCA_011800805.1 Hirudo medicinalis
TAATAATAATAATAATAATAATAATAACAATAATAATAATAATAATAATAATAATAATAATAATAATAATAATAATAAAATAATAATAATAATAACACCAATAATAAAACGTATAGAATTCATCCAGACCAAATAACGAACAGAAATGCATTGTAAACCACTCGATAAACACATCTAATCGTTGAAATCTTTTAGAACATCCTTAATCTCTTTCATTATCAGGAAATACCCCATCGTTTGGAATTGAAGCTCACATGAGAAAGGATTTCCTGCTATAAATTTCCTTCGCGCTCTCGCCAGGGTCGTCCTCCTCAATTGGGCGGAAGAGAATTTCGGATGCTGAGACGAGCCTGGTAAGGAGAGCAGCCTTATCCACATCGACAGGTGCGAGGTGCGAAGATTCTTTGGCGTTTCCTGATAAGCCAGGACGTTCGTGAGATTCTTTGATGTCAGGATTTTTATTCCACGTTGTTTCAGAATCTTCAGGATGTCGAGAGAGACCGAGCGATGTTTCTTTATCGCATGATTTGCTGAAATCGGCAGAGTTATTCTCGTCCTTATCGGCATCTTCTGGTTTCATTGATGCGACCTCGAAAGATTCCAACAAAGCACTTTTTGGCCTCTCTTTGAGTTGATGATGGGGGTTCAGATCGTCCATTCTCTTATAAGACTTATCGACGGACGTGAACGAGGACCCTACCGATACTCCGAAGCGCAAGATGTTTGAAACGATGTCGTCATGGTAGGAGGGGGAGAGGCCTGGAGTGTTTGTGGAGAGGGTGGAACTGGCCCGAGTGACCCCGGACGAACACGTGCTCTGAATGGATTCCGTTGAAACTGCCAATTGCAACATTGGCACTCTCAGGTTTGACTTTGAAACGACCGCAGTAGCCGAAGTCGTCATTGGCTGAGCGGAGGTGGCGTCATCGGTCGAGCTGACAGTTGGACCCAAGTCTGAGAACAAGAACGGAAAGTCATCTTCCTTCGGGTAGGCCTTCTTCGTGGATGAAGGTCTGAAGGAACTCGAGAGGTTGACGATGTTGTGGGTGGAGCAGAGAGCACTGCAGGTGTAAATTTCTGCCAGGGAAATGGTGTTTGCCTGTTTTGTGCTTCTAGCTGGACTGTCGAAATTCTGTTCTTGGTCGTCTGTCGAGAGGATTTGACTAGTGTTTTACAAATATTTTAAATAAATTTTGTTAATAATCAAATTTACTATAAATATCGATAACTTCAACGTTGTTAAAAGATTATTAGTATAGATAAGGTAGAAATAACACAATTTCTTAAATTCTAAATTAAGTTTCTTTATTTTTGGAGCCAATTTGAGAATCTAAACCAAAAATCTCAAACAGAAAAAAAACAAAAAAACAAAAAAAAACAAGACCGAACAAGATTTTAAATCTAAAATTCTTTGTAAAAAATACAACAAATTACATCAACAAAGCTTATCTATATATTATAATACTTCTCTAATAAAACATTCCAAATTAAGTAATACACAATCATTATGATATAATCGAACCCCTTAACATCGGTCAGTTGAAGTACAATCTCGTTGAAAGTCATCTTTTTTTTTTGATTGACAATTTTTATTGGACGTAAATGTCGCAAAATATGTAAAAGAGAAATTCGTAATTCAGAATAATTCCTGATAGTGGATGACCTGCGATGTGATTTAATTGAATGCTAAAACAAGCGATTAAACATAATAATAGTAATAATAATAATAATAATAATAATAATAATAATAATAATAATAATAATAACAATAAGAATAATAATAACAATAACAATAACAATANATAATAATAATAATAAACCTATTAAAAACCTGGTTTTAAATGACATTCTTTCATCCTCTTCAAAGGAATTCTCTTTTCGTTGAAACAAAATGAAAAATACATTCTTCGAATGAATAATTCATTTTCTCACTTTTAGTTTACATTTCGGGGGTCGTCCCTAATCGTCAGAATTGCATAACATTGCTATTTATCACAACTGCTCTGACATTTTCTTGGCAAAGTGGATTATTTTTGAATAATTACAAGTGTTTCAACTTGTTTAGTCTTTTTGTTTTTTGCAATTTAATAACTAACCACGAACAAATGACCGACGAGAGATTAATGTTTTATTTTTAACACATCGAGAAATTAAAAACAATTCAAAGGAAAAGATTAGTACAGCGTCAGTAGTTCTCCCGATTTCATCATCAATCTCCATTCACGATCCACACTCCTTCCCTTCCTCCTCCTTATCATCACAATCACCATCATCATCACCACCACAATCACCATCATCATCACCACCACCACAATCATCATCATCATCATTTTCTCCATCCTTACAAATTGGAAATCACGAGGAGAGTTTTAGAATTTCGACCGAAACCTGTTTTTGATGTTTCTCTTGAGAGGACTGCATGGTTGAGATTGTTTGAGGTCGTTGAGAAGGTGGTGATGATGACGACGACGATGACGATGATGATGTTGTTGATGATGAT
>MPNW01001255.1:30335-43204 GCA_011800805.1 Hirudo medicinalis
CCTTTTTTTAAACGTGAATGTCAAAAAAAAAAGAAAAAAAAGAGAGAGACCTTAATATTTATTAATATTTGGATATTTCAATATAAAAATATTATTTAAAAATGAATAGCAGACGTCTCAAATAACAAGTACAAAATATTTGAAATGCGTCAGGTAACCGAAGAACTTGCAAACATTGCAATCACAACATAAAAATTATTTAAGCAGGAACAAAGTTTTTTTTGAATTGTTGCAGTTATTATTATTATTATTATTATTATTAGAAATAATAATTATTAATATTATTATTATTATTACTTTAAAATATTCAATACTTTTAAACATGTGAAAATAAATTTAACAAGAGTCGTTGACCTTTACAAGCTGAAATAATTTTTTGTTGAAATTGGTTCAATATGGTCACCGTACTTCTGTACTGACTTCTAAAGGATCTTGATTTTTGTTTAATGAACTAATTTCGTACAAAGGTTTTCATTTCCCAGTGAATCACAAGCAAAAAGAAAGAATAGTAATTAAAATAATTATTAATAAAATATAATTAAAATAATAATATATTATAAATATATTAATTAATATAATATTATATAATAATTAATATATTATAAATATATAATAATATATTATAAATATATTATTATTATTATATTTATAATATATAATATATAATATATAATAATAATAATTATTATTGTTATAACTATATTATTATTATTATAATTATTATTATAATAATATAATATATAATAATAATATTATTATAATAATTATTATTATTATTATAATTATTATTATTACGTTATTATTAGTAATTATAATTTTTCTTTTTTTAAATGTGAATGTTAAAAAAAGAGACCGTAATAATTATTAATATTTAGATATTTAAATTTAATTATAATAATAATTTAATTATATAGTTAATAACTATATATTATTAATAATATATTATTATTATTATTATTATTATTATTATTATTATTATTATTATTATTATTATTATTATTATTATAGTAACAGTACTATTATAGAATAGAATTTATTAATTATAACCATGTTACATGTAGCTATATCTATAATATATATAATTATAATAATTACATCCACACTATAATTGTATAGAGCAGCTTAGTTTGACCAATACTGGCCCAAATCACAGGAGGCTATGGGCTATGCCTCTTCCCTATTACCACATTCTATCAGAGATAAGTTTGACATCAACATCCTTTGCAGATCTGTTCTTTTAGATGTATTTTACTTTTCGAAATATTCAACAATACTAAGACAGATGAGTAACAGTTATTATTTTTGTATTATTAACACAAAAATTGTATTGACTGTATTATTAATATATTTTTACAATTGTATTACATTTGTATTATATTGTAATAATACAATAATAATAATTTTTTTAATATTAATACAAAAATTATTATTCCTATTGATTATTAGGAGAAGTAAGAAACAATACAGCATTGAATCCAACCTTTAGAGGAAAAACCCCTCTTGGAATCACTGGTTCTCTTCTGAGTTCGAGTCAAAGGCCTCTTCTCAGCATTCTTTTGAGCTGCTGTATCAGCTCGTCTTCTCATTGGGGAGGTCAAACTGGCCACGACACCCCTTATCCTTCTGCCCTCGTCAGATCTCGATCTGTCCCGACGGATCTTGTCCGACCTTGATCTCGATAACATGGGAGAATGTTCAGTCAGGCCGGGAGTTGAACCGCTTTTGGGTAAGCTGCAGTTTTCTTCCGATCGGCTGACCTTTCGCTGAGGTTTGCCATCGATGGCTGCGTCTTCCTTTGCCTTTGATTCCTCCCTTTTTGATCTGGTCGAATTATCTTTCTTGATTGATAATTCGCATTTTTGATTTAAAGTCGAAGCTTCATTTGGTTTCGAACCCCGGAGCTCTCTCTCTGTTGTGTCACATTTGCCAGCCAATGTTTTTATGATTTCCGCCATGTCTGGAAACCTGTCTCCAAATTCTGCCGACCGTTGATGGGTGACATCGAGAGATGAATCTTGTTGTTTTTTCGAACGTCTTCTTTTGAAACTTCCCTTCCTTGTCTGAATCAAATCCTTCACTCGTTCCCAAGTGGCCCTTCCACTGGACCGAACTTTGGACTCCTCACTTGCACCACCTGGTTTGAGGTGCTGCTTCACCAATCCTGAGTCACTCACTTGATCCAACTGTCCTCTGTCAGACTTGGAGAACCTGCCAAGAGGGAGTTGCATGGTATTAGAGAAATATCTGTCCGAATCGCTAAAATGGTGATCCGCTGGGTCGTCTCTCTGTTTAACGCTGAGGAAGGACGAAGAAATCTCTTGACCCGCGGTGGGTTTTTTGGGACGTTTGGATTCGCTTTTTTGGAGAGATAGATCGGGGAAAAGAAACTGAACTTGTTTTTGATCGTCAGCACCGTGCTCAGCAGCTCTGTACGATGGAGTGGATGGCATCTTGGGCGTTCCACCTAATGCTCCCTTTTCATGTTGCAAAACGTCTGGATAGTTGATGGTGAGTTGCTGTTGTTTCTGAAAGTTTAAAATGTCTTGCAACTTGGCTGTAGACTCGGCATATGAGTCGACGCTTGGGAACTCAGTTAAACTGAGTCGATTTTTGGCTGCGGTAGTTTCGTCGGTTTTGTTCGTTTCATCTCTAAGTGGAACTGTTTCTTCTCCAACTGCTTCTGCACCTAGTTCACTATTTACAGATTTAGGACTATCAAGATGTCCTTCAAGTTCTTCCTCAGCTTCTGGCATGAGCTTTTTAGAATCAGACAGCATTAGGGGACCCACTATGGTATGTTGTCTCCCTGTTCTGCTGAGCCTTTTGTCGAAAGGTTTGACGCTTGCCGAGGCCCAATCAGAAGTCATCTCTTTCTTGGCCAAGGCTTCTTGACGTGCGCTGGAAAATACTTTCTTTACCTGCTCCCATTTTGTCTGGAATTTTTTAGATTTTTTTCTTTCCATTTTGTCATCTTTCATTCCCATCTCAATCGTTTTTATTACTTTTGTTGGATCAGAGGGGAGCTTTTTCAGTTCCATTTCACTTGCCAAACTGTATTTTTTCTTTGCCAGCGGCTTTGCTCTGAAATAATCCATTAACATTTGTTCTCTGTGCTTCCTCAGTTCTTCATCTTTCAAATCAACTCTCTCCTGAGGTCTTCCACTCGCACCGATTGCTCCCGGACAACTGAACTTATTTTCCAGGTACCTGCATCGTTTCCTCCAATACCTGTTATCTTTACGAGCCTGGTTGAGTTGCTCCAGCATCACAACCAAACGATTCAAGCCGGTCAATCCTTCAGAATTTTCTTTGTCCTCACTTCTTTGCATCTGATCAGCACTGCCCTCGATGGCCTTCGTTATAACTCCCTCCATTAACTCCTTAAACTGCATTTCCAAGGTTTCAGGGAGATGCCCGCGAATGCAAGGCTCCGAACTTTTCCTCTGAGTTGGAGATTTTGGCTTCATTGCTAAATGAGTTGCACTGGCTTTTGTTTCAAAATCGGGAGATTTCAGGGCTCGTAGGTCGGTTGCAATTGATATGGAGAGCAGGGAATGATCGAGTTTGGCTGAGAGTTTTGGTGACGCATGAATTTCTGGATCGCTGTGAGAAATTGAAGAAATCCTCGACAGTTTCAAAGAATCCAGTTTGTCCATAAATTCGACCGTGTCTTCCTCTTGTTCTGCCTTTGGAATCGTGCCAGGGATGATCGCTTCGGCGAGGTTGGTAATTGAGATGTTGCTGAGGCTTCCCTCAAGGCCAACGCCAAGTATTCTGAGGGCATCTTCGTAGCAGGAAACTTTTCTTTTCCTGCACGTTCCTGTGTAACCGGCGTTGAGACTTGAGCTAAGATTAACGGGTGCGTTGAACAAATCTTCTGAAGAAGTATCAAATTCTCTCCGAGGAAGATCCCAGAATATGCTCGACTTTGATTGCATCTCAGAATCGTATCCAACCAAGCTGAGCTCGCTCTGCCAGGAACCTTCTTCGGCCGATTTGCACATTTCCGAATGAATCGAACTTGCTGACTTGGCGATGGCGGCTTCAAACCCTGCCCTGTCGAGGTCAATGTGGGTGCACTCCTCTTCTTCATCGTGGTAGTGGTAGGATGGTGATGGATGAAGATGAGTGAGTGGAGGAAGTAAGAATTTCGAGTAATGATCGATCAGCTGGCATTCGTAGTATTCGACGAAATCTTTTAAAAACTCGAGCTCCTCTTTCTCCATCTAGGCTCGTCTGTGTGAATAAATTATGTTAATTGAGTAATAATTATCAATAAATTACTACTAATTATTAAAATTTGACGTCAATGAATTATCTTTACTTAATAATAATAATAATAGTAATTATAATAATAATAATAATAATAATAATAAAGGTATTATAATTTTGTCGAGTAAAACTGAAGTTCATATTTTCAGTGTGTACTTCTTCCTCCCAGTCAATGAAGGAGTGCAGAACAACACGAAGAAATCCTGAAGATATTTAACGAAAGATATTTTATGAACCCATCTGAACATCTATACCCAACATCTATATTCAAGTGCAAGCATGTTTAAACCTACTTTCCAAAACCATAACAATTTATACAATATATATATTTATATTTATAATTTTGTATATAAATAATATATATAAATAATTAATATGTATACATCAATTTGTACTAGCAAACTATTTAAAGCAATAACTAAAGATGAAAATAATAAATATATATTAAATGAATATCAAATGAATATTAATTTAATATTAAATGAATATTAAATGAATATCAAAATCTCCTTCATCTATATTTTTTATAAACTGATTATCGTACTTAAAATCTTTTAGAATAGCTTTCAATCACTTTAATGAAGGCTGTTAAGTTATGCAACAGGTAAATATATTAACAACCGATATATTTACATATCCGTCACGATTAATATTTATTGCGAACGAATCATTACAGGTGTGACTACAAGCATGTAATCACTCAATTTCCAGATTAAGCAGGTGCCTGAAACACTCAAGAAGTTATTTCTGATCCTCATATTTCCAAGTTCCTCTCCATCATCAGGAGCTAATGATTTAATGGAAGCACATCAAAGACATTCACAAAAAATGAAGGTAGGCTGAGTTAATCAAAGAAGCGGTTGTACAAATGAAATCAATATGTTCAATATTGAAACGGATAATTAAGCAGATAATAACATATGCAAACACATACAAACAGATACAAACAATTAAAAACATACGACCATGTTTGAGAGCAGATACCGACAAATAAAAACATAATCCACCAGATACAGACATATGAAACAGATACAAACATATCAGACGGATACAGACATATGAACTCATACAGTAACAGATACAAACATATGAACTCATACAGTAACAGATACAAACATATGAACTCATCCAGTAACAGATACAAACATATGAACTCATACAGTAACAGATACAAACATATGAACTCATACAATAACAGATACAAACACACCAACTCACACGGTAACAGATACAAACATATGAACTCACACAGTAACAGATACAAACACGGTTCAGAAATAACTGGCAGACTCATTGGATGGGTTTCTCAGAAAGTATCAGCAATCGGAAGAATAAAGCATTTCAAAGTTGCCCTCGTGTGAGGTTCACGATATCACTCCCCTTGCTATTATCGTTCATACTTCTTGTATTTCCCTGTTTAATTTTATTTCTCGTTTTATTGCTGGGTATGTTATTACAAAACATTCGTATTTATCATTTTTATGGGTTTTTTTTTTGGATTTAAATTATAGATGATGACTAATCACTTACATTAATTATTATTAATTAATATTAATTATTACATTAATTATTATTATTATTATTATTATTATTATTATTATTATTATTATTATTATTGCTATACATCGATAATGAAGTTTGTTTTGCTATTATTTTCATTTTATTTCAACTTCCCTCATTCCCTCTGACAAATGTGGGGGAATTGCAATGCATCTGCATCACCACTCCTTGCCTATAGTTGTTTCCCATTCTTTATCTGGACTGCTCATCATCATCATCATCATCATCATCATCACCACCACCATCATCGTCGTCGTCATCATCACCATGTTCGTAATTACACTGATTATTACTTTTATCTCAACTGCAACTGAATGGATCCTTGCAGACAAACAGCAGAAAAAAGCAATCTTCTAGAAACGGTTACATGAAATGTTTTCCAAACTCCTGTTTTATCTCGAAATCCTAGCAGACATTAGGCGCCCAGAGTCAATAATAAATGAAAAATACCTTCAACTCATCTTTGGCATAAAAAGCATTTTTAGTCATTGCTTTGTGCCACGAAGATAGCACCGTGGTTTGGCGATTGAGTATTTTGCATTTATCTGCGATTATCTGCTTCATCCATTTTGTTACGTTTGAATTATGTTTTGCTGAAATATATTATGAGATTTATTGCATAAATAACGTGCAACATGTTACAAGTAGATTGCACTCATGCAATCAGTTACATAACCTGAGTTACACAACACTTTATCTCAGGTATTAAAGTGTTGGCATTTTTAATACAGGTGTTGTTGTTAGTGTCAAGGTATTTCTAATTAATTATATTACTAAATATTTGCAATTCATTTCCATTTGTTAGCTAATATTAACATAATATAATTATTTCTCCTTTAGAACTTTCTAACAATAATCAATAATCTTCATTATCATCAAAATCATCATCATCGATTTCTCTGCATCAAACATGTTCATTCACTCACACACTCATTCACACCTACAGAAACACATCCAGACACTCAAAGGTATCCAAACTCATGGCATCACACAGACATCCAGAAATACATCAGTCGTGATGTTGGCTCAAATAGCTTTAAATCCTTCCATGATTCTCAATGTTATCTGCATCACCCCATTTCACAGCGAATGGGCTTTCATCCTTTCATCCTTTCATCCTTTCATCGTCGTCCTCATTATCATCATCTCTATCATCATCGTCATCGTCGTCATCGCATTTTTGTGATCATTACCTTTACCACGGAGCATAATTATGCCCAACATGCGATGTATTAATATGAAAATTAATGGAAGCGTCATCTTACAAATCGTCCTTAACTATTTATTGCAGCCATTTAAGTGCAGTATTTATAAATTATTAAATCATTTTTAAACATTTACGTGATGCTTTCACAAGTTGTTATTGTTGTTGCTACTACAGTTGCTGCTGTTGTTGCTGCTGCTGCTGCTGTTGTTGTTGTTGTTGTTGTTGTTGTTGTCTTTAATCAGTTTGTGTTTGCTTCAAGGAGAATGTTGAATTCCAAATGAATTATCGTCAAAAAAATGTTCAAATTCTTTTAAAGATTCGAACGAATTACACAGAAACAACTTTTATAAACAAATGAAACAAAACAAATAACGAATATCAAAATAAAAAAAAATTGAAAACATAAATCAGAAACAAATCCATAGCGAACCTCGTCTATGTGTTCGAGTCTCAAGCAAAACCTTCCATTACATCCATGAACGTCTGCTTCTGAACACAAACAACATGAAAGGAATCAAAGAACAACAATTCAAAATAAAAAATAATTATTTATAAACAAAATCTTGAAATCAACTCCAAACGAATCGAAAAACTCACAAACTGAAACAAACCAAGAATGACTTTTCTAAATGGCTAAACATAAGGGCCCGACGACTTAAGTCCTGCTGACCCAATAATCAATCGAGTTTGAAGGCAGATTGCGAACTATTCCACAGCCTAGCGGTGCGCGGTTTCCCGATGGGTTGGGAGCTCATTAATAAATCGAAATCAACGGACGGTCGAACCTAATTAGTAGCCTCATCAAAACCAACATAAAAAGGAATCCTTTTCGCTCAAATCAGTCGAAATCGGCAGCACTTAGATGGCTGGTTGAACTACTTTCGAAAAGAGAAGGAAGGCCTTCATTCGGCCTGTGGAAAATGAGAACCGCGAAGTGTTGCACAACTTCAGACAACTCCATACCGTGTGTTTTTGTAGATTTTCGATTCCGATACGATGCTGTTGTTGTTGTTGTTGTTTTAGATCGTTGATATTAACGTTTGCCTTGTTCGTGCTGCTCCTAGTTTTTGCTATTCTCATTGTTTTCATGCTTCATTCTCTCGGCATCCTCTTCATTCATCTTATCTTGCTTGACTGCAAACGTGAAGATGACGACGACTACGACGAGGATGGAGTTCTTTCTGAGTCATCATCGTCAGTCGAGCAAAAGCTCCTGGTTCTTGGAGAGCATCTACTCACTTTCATCATCATCTCTCCTATTATTATTACTATCTCTCCTCTCCAACACACGTTCGTTCCATCATTTTTCGTTCTCTTCTTACTCTCAGATATCGTCATCATTATCATGATCATCATCGTCGTCGTCTTTCGCTATCATCATCCATCACTATCATTATTATCATCACCATCACCACCACCACCACCACCACCATCACCATCGTCATCATCGTCATCGTCATCATCATCATCATCGTTTTGGCGCTCAAAGTGTGCAGCAAACACGCAAAGATTAACAGGTCTACGGCTGGAACGTCTACGGTTTTGATAGTAGTCGTTGATGATGATGATGATGATGATGACAGTTCTGGTTGTTGGCCATTTTTTATTCCTTTAATCCTCTTCTTTCGGACAAATGGAGGTGAAGAATCCCATGTGCTTTATCATTATTTTTGTGTTAATAATTAAATTTATAATTATGAAATTTATAATTAATTGATTAATATCGGTTAATATCATCTCCAATGACGTTCAAAGCTTCAGTGTCATCATCGTCATCGTCGTCGTCATCGTCGTTGTCGTCGTCATCATCATCATCATCATCATCATCATCATTATTATTATTATTATTATCATCATCATCATTATCATTAGATTGTCCTTATTTTGAAATCAGAATTTTTTTTAATTAACTGCATTTCCCAGTGTTCTGGTGGTTGATGAGAATTTCTAATTTTGCAAACTAATCCAGATTTTTCAGAATCTATCCAGAAACCTCAGAAGTATGGAATAATTTTATAAATAATCAAAGTCATGTGATCCAAACAATTCACGGATTTAAATTATTAATTACTTAATTCAAGCCTAAAATTGTATGATATGGGTGGCAAATGTTTATATCACAATATTCAATATTATTAAGATATAATAATAAACAATAATAATAAAATAATTTAATATAATAACATAATAATTCAAGGTGGCAATGGAAAGTCAATTTATCCATCCATCCAATAATCTTTAAGCACCTTATTTATACCTCGCACTCCAATCTGCTTTTCCAGTGCTCACCTGTCGCACAGGTATTTCCATCTCCTCCGACAAACATTCCGAGCATTTATTGATCCCTGAGGAGAACGTGAAAATCTCACTCAGCGCGTAATTCCATGTAATTTGGATGGACCACAACCAAAGGATCCACTAAACCGTCCCAGAAGGTGTGAATCGCCCCGCAGATTATTTTATTTTTGTTTTCAGAATTTTAAGAAACAATTATTACGTTTGAAAAAAATTCCTTTGTTAATTAAGATTGAGATAAGATTTTAAAACTCTGTGACAGAGGCCAATATAATGTTGATCTACTCATCCCTCATTATTCTAAAGCAGAATAACCCTGGCGAATGAGATCGGTGAAGAGGTGAATTTAAAACAACAATCCACTCATAAAAGGGGATTATAGGATGAACCTGAACATCCACAGGATGGAATGGTTATTCATTCGACAAACAACGAGCATTTTAGCGGCAGAGGAAGCCTAAAGAATAATCCGTTTATGAAGCAAAAAGATGAACATAAGTTCAGGTGATGAGGGCATTAAGCGCAAATTGCAGCCAGGTCGTAGTGCTACGGTAATTGTATTATAATTACAATTTTCAAAAATAAATAACAAATGTATTTCAAAGTGTTCCAAAATAACCCCTCATGCTTTTCACCATTATCATTTTAATTATCATAAAATGACACTAAAAATGATAGAAACATTAAAAATTGGCGTGAAATAGAAAAATAAATAAAAGTTATAATATAAAAAGCATGATGAGTTAATAAGTTGGAAGTGATGTAATATTTGAAGATATCGTTGAAAGCAATTGAATCCACGAATACTTAACCGGGAATTGGTTACTTCGAACAAAGAATTAACTGCCATTTGGAAGTCTTTACTGCTCTGAAACCGCTGGCGAAAACCGGCCTTTTTACAATGTGTCCGCATTAACACATGCAATACTACGCCACAGTTTAAAGAGTAATGCACAGCAATTCAATGAATATTTTTGTCATTGACTGACGTCGAACGTTCGAATCATGTTTAAAGGTTGTTAAGTTTTGAATGAACATTGAAGATGAATTTCTTAGCAGTTTAATAATTAATNTGTCTGCAATTAAGAAAAGATAACTGTAGCGACAACATGCTTTCCTAAGCAGGCCTCGTTTGTGGGGTGAATGTTTTGTGTGAATGTCATGCTTTTTATGATTATTCGCTATATAGCCGCACATTCGAGAGATCGTCTCAACAATGACATAGTATGACAACAGTCATCATCATCATCATCATCATCATCGTCGTCGTCGTCGTCGTCGTCGTCGTCATTATCATCATCATCAGCAGCATCTCTGCGTTCTCAGTCACTCATTTCATCCTCACGCATCACGATTTGAAGAAGCAATAAACAGCGGAAGACTGCGTTGATTGACTGATTGATTGATTGATTGGTCGATCGGTTGATTCAACCACGATTGATGAAAAGTTTACGATGCTTCCTCGTCGTGCTTATTGGATGAGGCCTCTCAGCAGCAGAACCTCATCAGTAATTTTATGAATTTAAATTCGTAAACAAATAGAAATAAACATTTTTTTTCACAGCCTGATGAGTCCGAGATATTTTCACATTCCAAGACCGAGGATACGTTGGACGTTTAGGCTTGTAATACTCGAATGATGAAGACGAGGACGACGACGATGGTGATGATGATGGTGATGGTGATGATGATGGTTGTGGTGATGATGATGGAAATGATGATGACGACGACGACGACGTCGATGACGTTTTAAAAATAAGGCATTAATTTAATATTTAACTTGACTTGAATTTTAAAATCGCTTTCGAAAAGAGGATTTTACGGTGAATATGAGGAGGTTAGTGAAATTAATACAAACGCATGAACTGTTCATTTAATATCTTTGAATAATAAATTAACTAAAAATACCAATAAATAATAGATTATTTTAAAATAATAATAATAATAAGTAACATTAATAATAATAATAATAATAATAACATTAATAATAATAATAATAAGAAGAAGAAGAAGAAGAAGAAGAAATATTTCAGTTATTAAATTTCATCAAAATGTTTGTTCGACTGATTTATTAGACTTTCAACATGTGCAGAACTCGTCGAGAGATGATCTTGATGGTGGTTGATGATGATGATGATGATGATGATGATGATATTTTAAATTAATTAAATATTTTTAACAAATTATAAATTTTCAATTGATTTGCATATAAAATTATTTGAAGTTATTAATGTGAAATTACTTCATGAAATGTTCCAACAAATTATTTTCAACATCATCATTCCATAAACTTCAAATCCGGTTCTAACAGGGATGAATTTTCATTGTTTTTGTGAAAAACCGCCATTAATTGTTGAAGTTTTAAATTTTTCCGAAATAAAAACATGCTTTTAATTATGTTTTCGAAATTCGTAAAATCTTTAATTTTAACATTTCCTAAAATTTAGTAAGATGGTTGTGCCTTTAGAAAGAAAAAATAAAATTATATTTAGTTCAATTTTATTATTATTTGATAAAATATTTCATGATTGCATTTAAATTTCCTTTTTTTAATCGTACCTAAAAAAAATCACATTCGTAATGCAATTAAATTAATATTTTGTAATTTATTGCTGATAATGTACAATTTTAAATAAAATGAATTCATGACTTAATATAAATCATGCCAATAGTTAAATAGAATGAATATGTCACTTTATTATTCGACAACCCGTGCGTGCCATTGAAGGAAAAACTTGGAAAAATTGCAGGGACACGGAACACAGGACGCTCAACTTTTATTCCAACAAAACATCACCAACAAGTTGATACAAACGAATGCAAAACATCACCAACAAGTTGATACAAACGAATGTAAAACAATCCATTCAGACTTGGAATTATTCAAGCTGGGTATAGTTTCTGCCCAACAGGTGTGTCTCATTGTCATCATCAGTATCGTCATCATCAGTATCATCATCATCATCATCATCATCAGCAGCAGCAGCAGCATCATTATCATCATCATAATAGGATTGTCATTTGTCACTTTAATGTTTTTACAAGAAAATATTCACAATCAGCACAAAGTTCAATTCGTATCTAACGCACAATCTACGACACCAGAAATGATGACCATTGTGACGTGTTCATCAATAAATATTTTTCATAACTAACACAAATTAATGAACTTGTTACGTAACAACTTAGCCTACGAACAGAATGACGTCACTTTATTTCTACCACATTTCTAACAATTGTTTAACAATTCATTAATAACTACAAAATGCCACGTTGTTATTTTTTCAAATTTAAAATTATAATTTTATGCTAATTTATGCGCATTAATTATAATAAATAATTATCTCTTTAAATCGATTGGTCTGCCCGTCAGCACTCCAAGTTCGACTCGAAATCTCGGTGCATTCAGAAATATATTATTATGAGCAGATATTATGAAATATATTATTATGAGCAGATATTATGAAATATATTATTATGAGCAGATATTATGAAATATATTATTATGAGCAGATATTATGAAATATATTATTAT
>MPNW01001255.1:54497-64982 GCA_011800805.1 Hirudo medicinalis
CATCCCTTTTCAAATTGGAAGCATTTTCTTCAGTAATGCCAATAAATTTGGCTGAACCAATTTCTTCAAGGATTTGGCAAATTTGGAGGATTATTTTGGTGTTCGGCATATGATGTCCAAGATCTGCACAGATGTTCAATGTTTTTATCGATGCCCTTCCAGCAAGGATGTTACACTCTATAAAAGTATTGGCAATACTAATACCAATACTTTCTGGCAATACTTTTTTCTATACATTTTGAAGTAATAACAACTCGAACAATATTCAATAAAAGCAAAAGAATTTTATTGAAACACAAAAGAATTTGAAAAAAATGACCACCATGTTTACCATTTTGCTAGATGCAGAAACTTTTCCGAGCAATACTGGATTTCTCATGATCTAATTCAATTTTCGAAATTCTTTCAGGTATGATGTTAATGTGTTATTAGCTCAAGAATTGTTATTTTCTTAACTACAACTGATGAAGTATACATAAGTATTTTATCACTTGTCGACGATGAAACCAATATAAAAATTTATAGACTTGTCGGAACTGAAGTTTCGATAAAAAAAAAATTCCTTAATATGCTCGTTAAGAGGGAAACGCGGGAAAAAAAGGTTCTTTTAAAATTAATTTTAAATTAAAAAAAATTATTGAAAATAAAAATTAATTTCCCGATGTTCCTGGTTTCGATGAAATTTTCCCTTCCGGGTGTCATGGCAGTCCCTCTCATTTATTTCGTTCCCAATTTCAAAGCTCATTCTCGATCCCGCGGGAAAAATATTTAAGGTCCGACCTCTACTTCATAACCATGCTTTACGTAATTTACATTTATTACGTAACTTTTTAAAGCTTGTGGCCCTCCACAGAGTCAAGAATCGCCGAACAGGCCCACGGGCCGAAAAGTTTGTCCAGCCCCAAATTAGACCAATTTGAAATCAGAAGGGTTTTGAGTTTTTTTTTATATTAATAAAAATTGGATAACAATGAAACGATGACAATAGAACGACACTTACAACTAATTATCGGTTGTAAAATTATATAAAATTAAATATTAATTACAACCAATTAAATACAAATTACAACCAATAACAAACACCTATTTAAAAGTGTAAAAAAAATATAAATGAATAATTTCTAATTCTCCGTAGCATCGATTGAGTCACGTGGTCGGCCATTCATTCGATTGATTGGCTGATTGTTTGCCTAACCTCCGCCCCCTCTTTCTATTCGCCAGAGGCAGTCAGTCAACCGTGTCGTACATTTTCCGCAGGACTGACTTTTTCCAAAATCGCTTCATTCCGTTCAAATGGAACGTTTATTGCCGGAGAGAATTTTAACAAATAAACACATGGATGGATGGACGGATGGATGGACGAACGGATGGATGGATGAATGGATGAATGGATTGATAAGATAGATGGATGAATAAATAAACCATTCGTTCATTGAATCAGGAAGTCTCGTCCCCAGATAACTCCAAACTCAAAGTGAGTTCCCGCCTCCATGATTTTGTTATCTCGGACTTAAGAAGTACCTTCGTTTAGAACTTTTTTAGTAGGTCTTCAGATGTTCACTCTCATGTTACCAGGTCATCCAGTGACCTCCGTTCTGATCCAGCTCGCACCATCCTTAAGTCGTCTTCTTTGAAATGCTCTGGACCACGTTTGTACTCAGATATTCATGTGATTATTAAATCAACCGCATCGATTCACCTATTTAAAAACAAATTTCGATTAAAGCTGTTTAATTTGTCATTTATTTGTCGGGCTCAAATTTCACTTTTCACTTAGCACTACATTATCCAAATAGTTCTTCCGCCAAGATAATGTGTATTACTTTATCAGGATATCACCTCGACAGGAAGCAAATCATTTGGACTGTCTTAATGTCCCGGCTATATTCTCAAAGGTGTACATTTATTGGCTTAACTTCGGTTCAATAAACCAAGATGTTAAAGAAAAATAATTAGACTTTTATGAAAGGCCGGCTTTTGAAAAAAAATTGTAATAAAACGAAAAATTAGCTACGACGTTGATCTATTTCATCTGCACGGAAATATGGAATTTCAATGTGTGGCAGTCTTTTGAATAAATAAATCACAAAAGAATGTGTAAATAAAGACTTCATTAAATAAACTAAATATTAATAACGATGGTGACGTTGGCGCAGACGGTAATGACGACGACGACGACGACGATGATGATGATGATGACGATGATGATGACGATTATGACGATGATGATGATGATGATGATGATGATGATGACGTGTGTGAAATGATGATACCAATCTCATAAACAAAATCTTTTCAAAAGAATTCAAGAGAAAAAGTGTTTGCTGCTGACTCCATTGTCATCCTTTCAACGAACATTTCACAAGGAGAACTATCATCATCATCATCATCATCATCATCATCATCGTCATTCGTCATCGTCGTCATCGTCGTCATCGTCGTCATCATCATCATCATCATCGTCATCGTCATCGTCATCATCGTCGTCGTCGTCGTCGTCGTCGTCGCATTCGTCATAATCATCAAACGAGAAATCAAATGTTTAGCAATTTTAAATTTCTTTTTCTTGAATATTGTCTCATTTATTGTCAAATTCAAACTTTAATTTAACTGAGCAGATGTTGCTTCAACGAAATATTTTTAATGCAAGAAATCATTTAAAATATTTCTAATAATAATAAAACAATCATTGTATCACCATCACCATCATCGCCGTCATCATCGAGATAATCATCATCATCATCATCGTCGTCGTCATCATCATCATCATCATCATCATCATCATCCCATTGGGAGATAGTTGTAAACTCTCCAGGGAAATCCAGAGGTCAGAGTTCAACTTCCACTTGCAACTAATGGAGTTCCTGGAGCTATTGATTCTCGGACATTATCATCATCACCATCACCATCATCATCATCGTCATCATCCTCCTCCTCCTCCTCAGCCATAAATGAGGAGGAGGACGGCTATGCAGATGAAGGCAATCTGCTCCTTCATTGAGGTGCTTGTTTCAATTGTTATTTTCAAAATATTTTTGTGAAATGTTTGCTGTTCATGTTGCTGTTTTAAACATTAGTTGTTGTTGTTATTGTTGTTGTTGTTGTTGTTGTTGTAAATACAAATGTAATTATTATTTGTCTATGAGTGAATCTTAAAAAAATCAATTTTTTTAATGTTTTCAAAATATCAATTTCGTGTTTTCAACTTTTGTCAACAAAAACATTAATTATTCGAGTCTAGTTTTGAATAATTAAATTGTAAAAATTGCTTTATTCATTAAAATTTCTAAATTACAATAATATTTATTTCATTCAATTCCATTTTTATTACGCAGAATGGATCAATAACATTTTCCAATTCCTTTGGAAGAAGGAATTCCCCAAGGAATCGAAAACATGAAAATTACTTTGAACTAATTTTACAAAACATAATTATTAAATTACTCTTGATGTATTTATTTCGATTTTTAATTTTTAAATTCTTATTTATTAAAAAATGTTTTAAAATTCTTATTCACCGAAATTGTTGATTAAATACATGACGTCGTTTAATTCAATATTCTGTGGTTTAAAAACTTTGTAAAATAAAAATAGTTTTTATCAATAATTTTATTATTAGTTAAATTCAATTTTCACGAAATTTATGAAAAAGCCTCTAAAAGGTGTGGCTCCAAATTTATTGGTGGTTACAATTCAAATCTTCCAGTAAGAAACGCGAAGCAGAATGTTTCTGGTGAGACACATGTTTATGTGTTTATGTGATTATGTGTTTATGAGTTCATGTTTTATGTGTTTATGTATTTATGTATTTATGTTTTATGTGTTTATATGTGTTTATGTTTTATATGTTTATGTGTTTATGTTTTATGTGTTTATCTGTTTAAATTTTTATGTGTTTATGTGTTTATATTTGTATGTATTTATGTCGCTTACAAATTCATCGTTGTATTTGTTGTGCCCCTGTCAGGAAATGAGATGCTTCACACGTCACATTGTAAATTTAAATATGTTATAATTTAATAAATATTTGATGTCATTCTAACATTTGGGTGATGTCACCATGAAACAAAGTTAATATAAATAAATGTAATTCATTTATATAGCGCCATATGCAAAGCATTAGAGGCGCTTTTTGTTAACCATTTATATAGCGCTCCTTCCCAAGTGCAGACTGGGCATTACATAATGACATAATGTCATTGTATGGCGCCACATATTTCAAAATGTCATCCTTGATTACTACATTTTGACTTTTCTTGAATGTATGCTGTTTTTGTCCATAAATCATCTTGAATCGAATGGAATAAATAATTTATTGTGGTATTATAGACAAAATATCCTTGAAAATCATCCATAATTACAAAGAATATTCTTCAAAGATAAAAAAGGAAAATCAGCACAATTGAAATGCTTTGTCACGGACGTAGAGAAGTACACATCTCTGATGAAATATTTTTGTATTATTTTTTATTGATTTCTTTATTAATGATTTAAATATCGGTACGACATTACCAACATTAAATTATTTGCGTAGTTCAGATGTAAGTTAAATACATTTTTGAAATAAATAATTATATTGTGAGACGAATATTTCTCAAAAATAAGATGATGTTAAATTTGAGAAAAGGGATGAACAAATGAATGAATGAATAAATGAATGAATTAATGAATGAGTGAGTGAGTGAGTGAGTGAGTGAGTGAGTGAGTGAGTGAATGAATGAGTGAATGAATGAATGAATACATTTTTCTAAAATTATTTATAAATGTTATTTATTTATTATTGACAGTTTTTAACAATTTTTTTGAGTGCCTTGCTGTTGTTCAACATGGTCTTGCACTCGGGTAGCATTTATTATTGGCCAGGTAAGAGTTTAAAACCTCCACCTGCATATACACCTGGTTTAAAACTCCATCTCAAGTCTCACTTCGTGAAAAATTGTGCTGTCTTTACATATTAATATGGAATATTTTTCAAATTAACAAATTTAAAACTTAATAGACACAACTTAATTATAAAATTTGATTAAACAATAATTTTACTTTTGCAGTAAAAACTATTCATTAAGTCGAACTGAATTGTCTTCAATGTTCAAATCCTTGCCTGTTTTACAATGAAGTCCAATCTAGTATTACATTGAAAATTATTTCGATTATATTTATTTATAAATTTAAACTTTTATATTTTATGTATACATGTTTATATTATTAATTTTTTCTATTTTTTTAGTTATTCTAATATATAGTTATTAAAATAAATTTAATATATAATATAAATTATTAAAATATAGTAATAAAAATCTCGTTCTAAAATTTCGGGCATTCAGGATTCCACCAATAAATAACTCGAGGTCATGTAATGCTTTTGGAATGAATTCTGAGGAGATTATTTTTTGGGAGAAAACTGTATGTAATTCATTTCCATGTGAATGTATGCAAATGCGAAAAAATACGATTAAAAATATAATTTAATTAAATTGATCGGTTAAAAAATAATAGAATTCATTCAAGATCAATTGTTTTTCTTTTGCTTAAATGAATGAATGAATGAATGAATGAATGGATGAATGAATGAATGAATGAATGAATGGATGGATGGATGGATGGATGGATGGATGGATGGATGGATGGATGGATGGATGGATGGATGGATGATGGATGAATGAATACCATGCATAGGTCATGACGACAATCAGACTAGCACATTAGAATGGAGTGAACTNTGATGATGATGATGATGATGATGATGATGATGATGATGATGATGATGATGATGATGATGATGATGATGATGATGATGATGATGATGATGATGATGATGATGATGATGATGATGATGATGATAGTGACCATGATGATGATGATGATAGTGGCCATGATGATGATGTTGACGACCATGATTGTGATAAAAGATTTCTTGTAAAATTTTCAGACGACCTTCTTCATCTTGCAGATTGAAATCAGAGGTTTATAAAAATTAAAAGAAAAATAAAAAAAAGAAATGAATATTACAGCTTAAATTTGATATTCAACTTATTTGCTGAACCATCATCTGTGAGTAGATTTTAAGTTAAGCATTTTAAGTTAAGCTTTTTAATCCTGTCGCAAGGAATTTCGTTTTCATCCTTTAAGCAATGTTGTTAATTTGGTTATAAATTTTATAAATTATGTTCAAATTATTATTTAATACTTATTACTAATAGTTTACAAGTCATTGCAAAAGCATTGTAATTGTTATTGTTATTATTAATAAAATTATTATTATTATTAATGTTATTATTATTATTATTATTATTATTATTATTATTATTATTATTATTATTATTATTATTATTATTATTATTATTGCGTATTATTGTTCTTCTACTGAAAATCTACATTTGTCCATGAATGAACAGAGTTAAATATTGCAACCACACAACCATGCAACAGCACAACCACACAACCACACAACCACACAATAGCATAACCACACAACCACACAACCACACAACCACACAACAGCACAACAACACAGTCTGACAACGAGCACGCAGGACATAATGGAGGAAATTGTTGGGTCTCCTCTGAGCTTCGAGAAGATTGAAAATGCAAAAGTAATTCCGAGCTTCAGAAACACGAACTGTCACGGATGACTGAGCAGTGATGTGGAAGGATACAATGACTGGCCTCGATGAGAAATATAATCGTTGAAGATAATTATAATTATAAAGTAATTAATGTTATTTATTATTATATTGTCGTATATTTATTTTTATCATGTTTATTTATTATTATATTTACTTGGTAACATTTATTAGTAATAAACTACCTTGATTTAGTAACAATATTTTAAATAGTAATTTCATAAAAATAAGCTTTTCATATTTATTTATAAATATTTTGGTTTGCCTGAAATTATTGGCAGCCACAAATGATGGCTTGCATTTATCAGAATGGAATGATAATATTATTCAAAATGTAATCTATTCATAATAATAATAATAATAATAATAATAATAATAATAACTATAATAAAAACTATATTTTTCAGTTATTTTTTTTTCAAATTTTAAATGTAATTTATCGATTTCATTGTCATGTTCAAATCGTGCTTCTGTTAAAATAAAATATTTTATTTATTGGTTCATGTAATTATTTGATTTCTTGGATCTTGTGATTCTCATTGAGCTGCTAATTGTCGTCTGCAATGAAATACTTGTCGGAATTAAGTTGAGCTGAATATAAAAGTCCAACACAAAATATATTCTTGGGAGTAAAATGTGTCATGGAGGAAGGAATGAAGGTGAATATTAATATTTACCAACGTAATTAACTAAATAATAATAATAATAATAATATTTATTAGCAATAATTAATCACTAGCAGCAAATGGCGTTGTGATATTGATACCTTGCTTTAAATGCTAGAAATATCAACGAGGTGATGAATCACTCGGATTAGAAAACAAACCTGACTTGGAAAGTCAAGGTCGCCCGAGTAGCCTTTGGGAGCAATTGAGAAGGGACCTTGGAGAGTAAGGTTTTGTTTTTGACTGTTTTTATGTTGGTCTTGTTGTTGAGTTTAAATTGTTGTTGTTGATTTTATGTTGTTGTTGCTGTTGTTTTTTTGTTTTATTTTTTAAATTCCAGAAACTATTTAAAGAAAAATTCAAGTTGATTTGAATCGATGACGACGAGTAATCAGCGAACTGCGTACTTTATTTGAGGATTAATTACATTCAAATTATTTCTAAAATGTTGAAAATTTCATCGCAAAATAATTTAATTTTCCTATCATTTTTGAGCTTAAAAGTTTAAAAACTCAGGATTCCCAATTAATCCTTTTCGTGGCTGCAAGAATTCCAAGAAGTTGCAAACATTTTTAAAGACTTAATGAGGCGATGAATGCATTTGAAGGATGATTAATTATAACTACGAGTTACAATATATTCTATTTTATAATTTATTTATTCAATCATTTATTTATTTATTTATTTCAACCAAAAAGAGGGTCACGAATGACGACAAATGCAAATTGTAGTCAGTTAGTTTATAGATATAACGGTGTGGTGCAGAAAAACCTTGAAATCATTAAATTGTTAGACATTTGTTGAGGACGATGATGTAACTTCCTGAATTAATATTCATTTGTCAAATAATAGCTGTTAACCAGTTTAACGATGTTTATAGCAGTTAATAAAAAAAAAATATTGAAATTTATTGGAAAACTTTTTTGTAAATTTATTTATTGTAAAATGAGTACTCGGTTAAAACAAGTCAGTGGTCAGTTATCTGGAAACTGGTGTTGCATATTTCAGTCCTAATTGAGATCTTATCGTCTTCCACATGGAATTTATTTACATGATCATCATCGTTAACCGTCGTCGTGGTCGTCTTCATCATCGACGTCGTCGTGGTCGTCTTCATCATCGTCATCATCATTCGTGCCCTTGATTCACGCACCGACAAGTGCGATATGCACCTCCATCAGTTTCATCCGAATTGTTAATCAATAGAATACAGAGGCAGAGTTTTTTCTCAAAAATCAAGTAATTCTTGTGCAATTCTTGTGAAGTGTGCTCGCGACTTCATGTGATCTTCCGATGTAGAGTGGTTAGTGATTATGCAGCGCCTGATTTACCCGGGTGGAGGTGGATGCCCCGGTGGAGAACATTTTACAAATATTTAAAAACTAAAACTTTGAATTTATAATGCTAAATTCATCCTCCGACATGACATTGTAATTCTAGCTGGATGAAATTTGGTCATAATTTTTAAATCATGACATTAAAATCATAATTTTCCCAGTGTTTGCTCAAAACATGATATCATGTCCGACTTGACAACTGCAAAGAGATCCTGAAATACTCAGCAGATCATATTTTGCTTCAATCGAATTTCAAACGGTTAAAATGTTATTTTACAAAATTATAATTACGAATATTATAATTAATTAAATTATAAATTAATTCATTCATTTAAATTCTGAGTTTAAATCTTGCAGAAGTAAATAAAAAGAACTCAACTATTCAGTTATTTGGATGTTGTTCATTTAAGGATTGATTTTTCAAACATTAATAATTACTTGCCGTCGAATGTTTAAATTTGTTCCTGGGTGGGTTATGATTTTTATACAATTTGAAAATTTCTGATGAAAGACTTTTAATGATATTCCTCTATTTTAACGTTCAAAATAAAAACACATTCTTGATTATTACAGCCAATTATTTCTGAGAAATTATAAAACTATAAATTTATATTATATAAATAAATATTTTCGATTTTTTGAAGGTCTTAAGTCGTCGAGAGTTGGTTTATTTAAATCAAAAATCGAAACAATAAAAATAACATAAAAATAACTTTCTAACGAAATCACTTAACGAGTGGCGAATCAAAATTTATTTATTTTTCGATGATTTTCCGACTTTTTCAATCAATTTGTTTCTTTTTAGAATCTTTGAAGCGTTTCGAGGGACTTAATTTTTCTGTCACTTTCTGACGTTTTATTGAGGAACATCATTGTCAGGTTTCAAATGAAAACGTTGAAATTGTTTATTTAGCCAGCGTATTCAGATATTATGAAGTAATAATGATTATTTTATTAAATATTTATACTTTTGTAATCAAACTAGCAAGTATTACTTTAGTAACTGTTATATTTGTTGGAACGTTCAGTACAGTACTTGGATGGACTAAACTGGTAGCGTACACGAGGAGTTGATTATGGATGGCTCTGCTGTCCAATTTGAAAAATGCTCGAAGTTTCTACTTTGGAATTTCTGATGAAGTGGAGTGAATGTATGAATTGCATTAACATAATATCAATTTTAAAAAACAAAAACGAAAACAAATAACAAATGAAATCTCAAAAATTACGATTGATAAATTACTTAAATAAATAAATTCATATTGAATTAACCATTTTCTAACTAAAATCATTTTAAATAACAATAAATAACAAATAATAACATTATAATAATGACGCAGAACATCCAAGTCACACTTTTCAGCATTACGTCTGAACTAACACAGAAGAAGTTACAACCCGCGGGCACGACATTCTCCACCTGTCGACAAATTGCTTTGGAGCACAACAACACAACAACACAACACAACAACTTTCAATCAACTACCAAAGCTTTACTTCACTTCAACCCCCATCATCTCCTCATAATCGTCACTCCAAACATCCTCATCCTGGGGAGGGGAGGGTCGAATGAAAGTGAAAGTGAAAGTAATAAATTCCATCGCCGCATAATCCCTGTTTTAATGAGCAGCACAAATCTCGATGCGGGTTGAAGTTCAATGTTGGACTCGCGTAGAATGTGTTTTGTAATCGCTAACTCTTGTGGATGGATGGATGGATGGATGGATGGATGAATGGATGGATGGATGAATGAATGAATGAATGAATGAATGAATGAATGAATGAATGAATGAATGAATGAATGAATGAATGAATGAATGAATGAATGAATGAATGAATGAATGAATGAATGAATGAATG
>MPNW01001256.1:2355-49698 GCA_011800805.1 Hirudo medicinalis
GTTAGTGCCGAGGTTAGGCCGCCAAGGGGTGGTTAGAAATGAAACTCTAACTGAATGAACGAGTCACTGGATTAACTAACTAAATTTAACTAAAACAACAACAACGACGACGACAACGACAACGACAACGACAACGACAACGACAACAACAACAACGACGACGACGACGACGACAACAACAACAACGACAACAACAACAACAGCAACAACATCAACGACCATTCCTTATTTATTTTACAATGTTTTTAATTATTGGCAACAGAGTATTTGTGGTTCCGAAGATGTTGTCTTCGAGTTGGGAATTTCCAACTTCCAGTTATTCAGTGTGTATTGTATTGTAGATGTTGTTTCATTGTTGTTTTATTTGTTATTTTAGTATGTTGTAGATGTTTTGTCCAACAAGCGGTTAAGGATGGAGCGCAGAGGACGCCAACGTGAGGGAGCCGAAAACATTTCAATAAATATTTTAAAGAATTTTAACGCAATGTGCACAAAAATATCGAAACTTTTAATTTAAAACTGGGTCATCTTATCAATGATTTAAAGCCATCATTCTAAGTTTTCTTTTCCTTCAAACAAGTAAATAATTTTTAGAAAAATTTCTAATTTATTTTTTAAAATATATTTTTTTTTATTTTAAAAATAAATAATCGGAAAGTTAGAACGTAGAATAAAAATCCTGATCAAAATTT
This sequence comes from Hirudo medicinalis, assembly GCA_011800805.1. Lineage (NCBI taxonomy): Eukaryota > Metazoa > Annelida > Clitellata > Hirudinida > Hirudinidae > Hirudo > Hirudo medicinalis. The sequence continues at coordinate 3,048 of MPNW01001256.1, forward strand.
AATTAAAAAAAATTAAGAATTTGAATATTTTATTGTTTTAATTATTTTCACTATCTTTGGACTACTTATCGCTACAACGGCGTAAACATAACATGCCGTCCGAATATATATAATAACTTCACCAATTACCGACAACTTGTAAATTATATTACGCTTAAATCGAGCTTACAATTTACAACAACACTACATCCGTTCACCAAGAGGGAGGTAACTTGAGAATTTCTGATTAATAAAAATGGCCAATAGCACCGTCAAGGATGCCAATTGGATTAAAGGAACAAATCCACAATTCCTGATCGAGAAAATCATCAGGTCCAGAATTTTGGAGTCCAAATTCTGGAAGGAGGAATGCTTTGCTCTGTCGTCAGAACTGCTCGTGGACAAAGCCATGGAGTTGAGTTACATCGGTGGAATTCACGGTGCCAGCGTCCAAGTAACTCCATTCATTTGTCTCATGCTGAAGATGCTGCAAATCCAACCTGAGAAAGACATCGTCGTGGAATTCATAGCCCAGACCGACCATAAATATGTCAGAGCCCTCGGCGCGATGTACATGAGACTCACCGGAACATCGACTGACTGTTACAAGTACCTGGAACCTCTATACTGCGACTATAAGAAGCTGAAGAGAAAGAACAGAGATGGAAATTTCGAGATCGTCCACATGGACGAGTTCATTGACGAACTACTGAGAGAGGAGAGAGTACTCGACGTCATCCTGCCAAGAATCCAGAAGAGGATGGTGCTCGAACAGATCAACCAGTTGGAACCGAGGGAGATGATCGACGCAGACGTTTCTGATGAAGAACTCGAGAACGACAATCAAGACAAAGACGACTCCTTGCCTGAAGATGCCGGTGCTAAACGCAAGAGGTCCCCGTCCAAAGCCCGTAGCAGGAGCAGATCTGTGAAGAGGAAAAAGTCAAACTCCAGATCGAAATCTCGTGAGAGAGACAGGAGAAGGAGAGATGACGACAGAGAAAGAGAGCGTCACACAGAGAGACGCAGGAGTCGGTCCAGAGACAGGCATCACAAAAGAGATGATAGAGAGAGAGAAAGAGATAGGCACGGTGACAAAGACAGGAACAAGAGTCGCAAGGACAGGCACAGGAGTAGGTCTAAAGATAGAAGCCGCCGGAGCCGTTCCAGGGAAAGAAGTCGCAGACGAGACGACCGTCGCAGATCAAGGAGAAGTCGATCTTGAGCAATTGACAATTATAGATAATGTTTTTAGCTTAAATAAACCATTAGTGAATGTTATTTGCATGTTTTAAGTTCTTATATAGATTCTTTGAGATTTTTATTTTCATGACGAAGAAATTTATTCAGATGAGATCTTACAGAATTGTGGATTTTCTAAAAATCTCTGAAGGAACTCCTCATCATTTGAATTCGTAACTTATTATAATCTCTAGATTATCCGATTGGATTTCATGTTGCCTATAACATAAAACACAAAATTGCAAAATGTCAGCTGCATTGGTGAATGTTTCTAAAACAACATTATGACATTATGAGGTGGAATATTTTATGCTTTTATTTCTTACTTGCGAGTTACATCTACATACATGACGCGTTTAAAAGCGCAAATGAATATATAAATTAGTATTTAGTCTAATTTTAAACATTTATTTATTAGTTGGTGTTAGAAATTCTAAGGAATGAATTGAATTTTGGTAAGTTATCGTCGATAAGAATCCATATTCCACTTTAATTTCTTTGTCATCTAGCTTGGCTACTTGTTTACTTTTATTTCAAACTCACAAAATTAACGATTACTAGCCGTAAATGGCCAATCGAACGGTAAAAGATGCCGTTTGTGTCAAAGGAACAAATCCACAATATTTGATAGAAAAAATCATCAGAACCAGGATTTATGAATCAAAGTTCTGGAAAGAGGAGTGTTTTGCTCTTTCGGCCGAGCTTCTTGTCGACAAAGCTATGGAATTAAAATTCGTGGGTGGTGTTTACGGTGGAAACACAAAAGTTTCGCCATTTTTGTGTCTCATTTTGAAGATGCTACAAATCCAGCCTGAGAAAGACATAGTCGTGGAGTTTATAACACAGACCGACTATAAATATGTGAGAGCTCTCGGTGCCATGTACATGAGACTAACTGGAACTTCGATCGATTGCTATAAATATCTTGAACCTCTCTATTGTGACTATTCAAAACTAAAGAGACAGAGAAGAGATGGGAACTTTGAGATCGTTCACATGGATGACTTTGTGGATGAACTCTTGAGAGAGGAAAGAGCCCTAGACATCATCCTACCCAGAATCCAGAAGAGAGTGGTTTTGGAGCAGACGAACCAACTGGAGTCGAGGGTGATGGTGGACGCCGACCTGGAGTTGTCCGACGAGGAGATCGAGAACAAGGACGTGGAAGACAGGAATGCATCCAATCGAGATCAGAGAGGTGAAAGAAGGAGGAGTCGAACTCCGTTGAATGAACGCAGTAGGAGCAGAACTCCAAAAAGGCATGTAATCTTTTTTGTAATTGAGGGAAATTCTAGATTTTCATGATTATCTGTGATTTATTTTAGATCGGGTCATGTTTGTGTCATATTTATTTGAATTTTCCATTTTTAATAAACAGAGACGCTGACGAATAAAAATGCGACCGCTAGTTTGTTTTGTTGGTTTTATAAGCTTAAGCATTTTGCAACAAAACACCAAAGCTGAGTTGAACAAGTTCGATAACATTAAAATAAGACCGTCCCTACTCTTTTATCGATTTACATTTTGGCCAACGTCATCACGTCACGATTTTTTCCCACAAGGAGGAGGTCCGATTACCGGTCGAGGTCCCGGGAGAGAGAACGGGACAGGGAGAAGAGGAGGGAAGCAGACAGAGGCAGAGACAGGGAGAAGCGGAGGGACAGGGACCACGAAAAGGAGAAGGATCGGAACCACAAGGACAGGCACAGAAGCAGATCAAGAGAGAGGAGTGATTATCTCATGCTTATTCAAATTAGGCTGAAATTTTTACCTCAACTTTTGATCTTGGAAGTGTAAGGAACCCATTATCATATCCTTACACCAATACAATCTCATGATTATTAATTTTCAGAGCACAAGAGAGATGATGGCAAAAAGGAGAGGGAAAGAGACAGAGAGGACCACCACAGGGCGAGGAAGAATCGTTGAACTCGACCGACCCGATCATAATATTATAACGACCGGGGACTTTGCACGCCCGCCCGGACCCGTCTCACGAACAATTACAGAGGTCATCGATCTCATTAATACATTATGCAGGCATGAGAGACTCTTGTGTTCGCTCCTCTATTCTTTGCTTTTTTTTCTGTGCTTTGCCACTTCGGCCGACCTTTGGAACTTTTTTTTACGACCTTCCCGTCCCGGCATCAAAACGACTAACCGGATCGGAAAGGTCAATATTTCCGAAAGCTGCGACGATGGAATACAGATTTATTGGGTGATCTCGTCGTCGAGGCGACGGCACATTGATTGGATAGATTTCATGCGTGGACGACGAACGGACCGACGACGATTTCAAAGCAGATTTGCAAACATCTCCGGGGTTGATGATGATGTATAAAAAAAAAACACTCGACTATAGGAAAACTGTGGCGGAAGATTCGTACGAGCACGATTTAGTCGCCCGACCGACGGTCGTTCGGAACCGGCAGAAATTTTAGCTGCTATGCGTTGCAAAGAATTAGAAGCTTTCGCGCTGGCGATCGCAACTAAGCAGAAGCTGAAAACCGGCGAGTCGTGACCGTCGAGTTAGTAGCAGTCTGACCGAGAAACTAAGAGTCGGTGCGCGTGTCTGTCGTCTAGCGTCTACGGTCACTCATTAACTAAGCGGCACAAAAAATCACTTGAAACAATGGAGACAAAAGGTTGCGTTCCATCGCAAAAAGCAGCTCGACGCACGCAACGTTCCTTGCGTCTACGGTTAGTAACGACTGGCTTATAATTAGGAATTAGCAATTTAAAAAAAAAAAAGAAGAAAATATTTCATCATCTTCATAATGCTCGACTTTGCCACCTCGACGAAAAACCGACGACCGCTTGAACGTTCGGCAAAAGGACTCAAAATTGAAAGCAGACCGACATAGTGCATCTGTGTACAAAGCTTGCCTCGTCGACTTCTGGGAGAATCGTCACCGAAGGAGTTAGTCTACCCACGTCGAGAAACACGGCCGGCCGGACGGAAGACCGCCCCTCCGAATGACTCGACAGGAGACAGAAGTTACCTCAATCCAGTTGACTGGATGGGGATGACAAAACCACACCAAACACCAGAGAATAAAATCAATTTGGGGAGGAGAGGAGAAAGCAGACGAGAATTTAGCGGAGAAATGGCGACAGCAACCAGAAAATCACCTTTTCCTCAAGACCAGTAGTCCTATTGGCATTTCCCGACATTTTGCCACCACAGTCGATCGCTCGTGCCAACGCACGAGCACACATTAAACAACGAATCACAAGACATGAACTACTAATGACATCAAAAATGTAATGATAATAATAACAACAAAGAGCATCAACTTATGTTGAGGTTATGGCATCGCTTACAAAGTGTTCGTGCCATGCGATTTCGACAACATGCAAAACGAGTTCACAAACACGCACGCACACACGTCTCATGATCTTCCAGTTTACGCTAAATTTCAGACACTCGCTAATCATCGACACAATAGAAAGCATTTAAAAACAGGTCAGAGGTCAATCGCCGGTGCAAAAAAATGCGGTAGAAGAATTAAAGCGAGCGACGACAAGAACCTGCAAACCATGAAAGCAATGAACTTTTCCAGGGAACTGCAATGGAAGCAAGGAGGCGGAACGAGCAAACCCTCGCCGGTAGCAAAAAAAAAAGAAGACGGAGAGAGCGCATTCCGGCAGAAAACGAGCAAAAATCCAGAATTGCATCCACGGCGATCGGGGATTCGAAACCAGACGACGACGAAAGACACATGCACGCAAGATGTATACGCGACACCGACTTGTCCGTTCGGTCAGCGGGACAGACGGACGGAGGACAGACAGATGGGACGTCAAAGAGCCACGGAAACGTCGAATGCCGAGAGAAACGGACGGAAGGATCGGGAGAAGTGGACAGAAGCGAATCCGACCTGAACGGACGGGCGGAAGGATCGGGAACGAGTCCCTCGTCGCATCCGTTCGTCCGTCACTCGATCCGTCCCCGAGCTCTCGACGCTCGTCAACGTTCAGTCCGTCCTCGTCCTCCGACAATTCTCCGTTCACTTGTCCCTCTTCCTGTTGAAGGAGGAGAAGAATCCCTTCTTCTTCTTCTTCTCCTTGGTGGGGGAGGTGGTGGCCCCATGGGTGGGCGAGAGCTGTGTGGCGGAGAGCAATTGCGATAGTGATAACAATAATAATAAAAACAATAGTAATAAATAATAATAGAAATAAGTGTGCCGATACAGTACCATGACTAAGTTAATTGTTAGCGATCACACCTAAGATAAATGTCCTGTGAGAATAACAACACAACCATGCGACGATACATTTGGATAAAAGTGGATGAAATTAATCGACCGTCATTTTACTGGCGGTCGCAGTGCAAATAGAAACGAACCTCCTTGTCCGTGCTCGAGGAGGACTTGACGGGGGATCCGAGGGGCGGGGAACTGGCAGCTGGGGAGCATAAATTCGAGCCGGTCAGGAATTGGATCTCGTCCGAGCGGGACGGTTCGAACGGCCGACTAATGGAAAATCAAAGACAAATCGCCCAACTCACAAGGAGCTTCTGCAGACTTCTTCTTGTCTTGATCTGCCTTCTTGGAAGGTGCTATGACGGTTTCTTCCAGTTTGTTGTCCACTCTCTTCTGAGGATCGTGGGCCGACTTGATCGGAGTGCTCGTGGTCTCGGGAGTCCACTGTTCGGGAATAAAGGGCACGTCGTAAGCTACGATATAATAACAATCCCACTGCTTATAATAATAATGGAAATCATTATCATCACCTTGCTGTCCCTGCTGACATCCAGATCGGTCGGTCCCAACCCACTGTCGCTGGTCTCCTCCCTTCTGCTGTCATCAAAGGATTGGTTGTATTTTGTCGACTTGCTCGTCGATTGGTTCACTTTGGCCTGCTTGCTCATTCGAGACGAGGACCTGAGAAATTGAAAATGCTATTGGAACAGCACGACGACACACCGAACGAACGTAAAACATACATACGAACTAAAAGAAGGTGAAAGATCACTCATATTGATATGATTGATATGATATCACGACATCATCGCGGGGTTACAAGTTAGCTCGGAGCTAGACCGATGCTAGCGACGGTAAAAGCAGAGGTCGCCGTGCGTCGCGCTCGCTCGCTCCGTCGCAAAGCACCTCCGGGAGACGTCATTGCTCGTCATTATCTATTTATGTCGCAGGCAATTTGTGCAGCCGACGGTTTTGCGACACGAATCCACTCGTGAGGAACGCTCGGAGAAAATGATGCGAATTTGATCCGAGCGAATTCGTGACGATGGTGAGAATCGTTTCGGACATCGACCCAATTTAGGTTCGGTTTTGTCCCACGACAAACTTGTGCATCGCACAATGTCACTACCAGCACCAATGTGTCATCACTACTCAGAACTACAAAAAAAACAAACAAAACAAACATAAACACCAGCCTACCTGGTCGTCTCATCAAAATCAAGGACAAACGAGGAAACCAGAGGCGGTTCGGCCACGCTGGCGCACAAGCCTCTCTTACTTTTGTTGTCGTCTGCCCTCGCTACACCCTCCCTGTAAGGGTAGCCAGTTCTGTAACCCTGCACGGCGAGAAATGTTAAGCTTAGCTTGAACGCAAGGCATTTTCTTAATGCTTACTCTACTTTTTAAAACTCATTTTATAAGTTATTGCTGACAATTAATTCATCATTCTAAATATTAAAATAGCCATCAGTTCGACTATCCACACCTGATTAGGTTTTCAGACGAAAATTATCAATTGCAATCACACTATCATAATCATGATCGGGCCCAGTCGGGGTCCACTCACTGCATTGTCGAGATGCCTCATCATGGTCTCGAACTCCTTCTCGCCCTTGTCGTACCTTCGTCCCGTCTCGTCGGCGCCCGGCTGCTTCGCGGCCTTCAGGGCAGCCTGCTTTTCGGAGTCCGAGAGCAGCTTCAGGTCGGCCAAGCCTCCTGGATTTCTGACCAACTTCAACTGGAACGAGAGTGAACGGCATTTACGGTTTTCTTATGTTGGATGGTGCCTACTAATAATTTGTTAATGGGGGTCAGTCTGGTAGCAGAAGCATGTGCTTCCTTAGGGCCGACCCTTGAGCTATTTTACTTCAGTTTCTTTTGCGGCTTTAATGTTTGTGTTTGAGGTATTTTGTTGAATAAAATTTCTCTAGATTCTAAAATAAATTATAATAAATAAAATAAATAATAACAATCAAACAACCTGTGCATTGATTCCAGACATGGTCTTCTGAGCCAACCAGAAAGCTTCCTCGATGCTCTCGCCAATCAGCATCACTCCAAAGTTGCGTAGAAACAAGACCTACAAAAGAATTTCTTTCTTCGAGAGCTCATCGGACAAGATGCAAAATAATTCGAGCGCCTTTGAACAACACGTTTTTGTTGTTGTTATTGTCGATGCATTTACAACCACCATCATTTTCGAGTGGAGCTCGTCGACTCACCTTGCTGGCAGGACCGAGGGCTCTCCTCAACTTGTCTCTTTGTTCCAGATCGAGATGTCCGCCGTTGTAGGAGAAGTAGTTGATGTCGCCCAGGGAGGCAGCATCGCCGTTGACGGGGAGCAGTCCTTGGTGCAGGGAGGAAATCTGGGTCGGAAGAGTAAAACGGATTGGTCTCACGTACATCGTGGATCCATTCTTTCTGCACGAGTGCCATCGCTTGGCAACCACCTGATGCAGCAGCAACATGGAGATGAATACAAAGGTGATCAATAATGAACACCGTTTTCATGTGCGCTCAGAACAATGGATGCAGAGTGGCGTCTCGCTCGCTAATGGAGTTCGATATTTTCCATCATTAAACCTTCTAATTTTTCAACAACAGCAGGTGTTCTTTCATCTGCCTTTTCCTAATGCATTCGTCCGTTCATTCGTTCGTGACGAGTCGATCGACACCGTCGTCGTGACTCATCGTCAGTGAACAACATCATCCACAAGAAAACTATTGGCCAAGAATCAAAGGAAGAATTACTAACGGACACTGCTCCGACATTAACCAGGTGTATCAGACACCTGGCATCGGGCCTGGAAGCGTAGACGGCCGAGTGCAGGCGAAACTCGTTCTTGTCGACCCCAGCCTGGGAGGTCGCCACGGTCCCCGGGGAGGACATAGACGGAGTCAGGGGGTTGACCGGGGTCTCCAGGATGTCGCCCTTCGAATTGACCTTGACGAGATTGGAGGTAGTGACCTCGTGGGGTAGGATTCCGTAAGTGGACACCAGGAATCGCTCGTGCTCCTGGCTAATCCTACCCTGATGATGATGGATCGTAACTATTTGTCAGAGTCATAATAATAATCTTATTATCACAAGCCTGCTCTCATCTTCATCAAGAATATGCTTGAGAGTGTCCACCCATACCAGATCAGTGATTGGCTTACAAAAATAATTATTACTACTACTACTGCCGCTACTACTATTAATAATAATATTATTATTATTATCATTATTAGCAGAATGAATGACAAACCCATAAACATTAAAACCATGATGACACCATATTAACAATACAGATTGACAACAGCAGCTGTTGTTCATAGCTGATGATGGCATCAGCAACATTAAAATCTATCTCTCTGTCATCAAAAACAATCACGAGGGGGCAACTCACAGTGATCCCTCCTCGGACGCCCCGTCCCGTCCACCCGAGGAGATCCAGCAGCCTGTAGAGAGAGGCCAGTTTGCACCTGAACGTCTTCTCCGTCGAGTCCAGGACCACGCTCGACTTGATGTCGGAAATCGGAATGCAAGGTCCCACCCCTGCGAACGAAGAGAAATTCGTCTCACTGACGTCGCCATCGTTGAAGTCATCATTGAAGTCATCATCTTATGTGAAATCGGTCGGTCGGTAAGGAACGGGGTTCAATTTTTAATGCACCGACTTTCAATTCGAACACGAGTCGCAACAATTCGACTCAACTTCCAGGGATCTATTCAAGATGTTTATTGCATTTATGATTTATCTCGAGCGATCCAAAAACTCCGAGGCAAAAAACGTAATGCCCAATTACAACACAACGGCAGGTTATAATTATAATTAAGAAAATTATTCTCGATTAAGCTATCAACAGGTTGTAATTAAGAAAATTATATTGTAATTCGTAAATCTTACTCTCAATCGAGCCAAACGTGCTGTCTGAAATAATCGAGCTCGAATGTAATTTTAAGTCCTGTTAATGACATTTCCACAAAGCATCACGCTTCGAGCTGACACTTCATAATTTCACAAGTGCATCCAGGAAAACATGCCTTGCAAATTGAAATAGCATAAAAAATGATCTCTGGCATGTTAATCAATGCATGCTTTCAAACAAACTCCTGATGATATACTTTGAGCCCTGCTCTATCATCATCATCACCAACACCACCAGAACACTTATCATCATCATCACCAACACCACCACCAGCTCTTCCTAACATCGTAGTCATCAATATCATCACCATCAGAGCCCAAATTGCTTGGAGCCACACTTAAAGCATAGACTAAAGTGTCCCAAACAAATGTCAATTCAAATCATTATCATTATCATGGTCGTCAAATCTGTTGCTCAACATCCTTAAGAGTCCTCAAGAATGAACGACCGATGTGCTTATGAATATCCTTTGCAACTGGTTGACTGATGGATGGATGGATGGATAAACCAGCAGATGGATGAACATCATCATCATCATCATCTGCTTTTTATGCAATCGAGGCCAAGGCTTCGAAGATTGTTTTAAAAACAACGTTCTGATGACCTAATCTTTTATTCCATTCAAGGTCACCAAGAGTAGCTTGCATAATTCATTTTCAACAAAATCTCAAACAGGATTTTATTACCATACAAGCAAGTGTCTCACCACCACCACCATCATCACAGCAATCATCATCATCATCATCATCATCTATAATATCCTATCATCATCATAACACCTACAATATCCTATCATCATCATCACCTACAATATCCTATCATCATCATCATCACCGTCACCATCATATCGACATGTGCGTCAATCGAATTGCACGACACACACAAGTGGAGTGTTCTGCTCTGCCAATGCAACCGGATATCGCATCCTTTGGTGTGGTGTTGTCATCACAGAAATTCAAACTATGCAGTCTCTTTTGAGAAGGACTCAAAACTGGTAAACAAGTTTGTAAACAGATGCCTCCTTGTGGCTGATAAAGAGCTGTAGTCATTCCATCTCTGTGATAGGTCAGGAGGCAGTTTGAATTTAAAGGTGCTCGTGCCCAACATTGGTCGAAGAAAAATGCTCTGGTTATGTATACTCAACAAGAGCTGGACTTTCCCAGAAATGTAGCTAGGGGCTTCCGTGCCCGGGGCAAAACTACTGATAATTTGGTGCCCAAACTATGCCACTGGACTTTCCATTGAAATCATTTTTTCAACAGAAGATGCCAGTCGATCAACTGACTCTCCCCTTCACCATCACCATTTACATCACTCGCTACCACACAAACCCACCATTTCCAATGGCAGTTTTAACCCTCGGAGCAAGGAAATCAGAGAGTCTCTGGATGCTGATGGAGTTGGGAGTGAGCGGACTTCCGTTCTGCATCATCTGCTCCACCACCAGGTCTTCCAGCTCGTCGCGGAACAGACGACTCTCCAGCACCAGCTTCACCCTTTTCCTCTCCGCCATCTGCCGAACATCCTCTTTCACCTCCACTGGTCGCATCAGTTGCCTGATGTACTCAGGATCGTCTTCGTCTGGAATCGAAGTAGTTTGGCGAATGTTTATTTTTTCAGTTTCAAATTTATCAAAATCCACATTAATCTTATTTATTTTGTCTGTAGTAATGGGGCAAGAGAGTGCATATAATCAGAGTGCAGAATATCATAACAATATCATAATTCTTTCACCCCATTATACAAATCAATCTAAATGCTGAAAAGGAACCAAATTAAAATTATCAGCTTACCAATTATCAATAATTTCTGAGTTATTTGGTAATAACTTAAAGAAAACAAGGCATGTTAATACTTTTAAGATATGATAAGTAAAGCCTCCACAAATCACTGTATGTCAGAAACATTGAAAGACTTTCCAATCTGCATTTAATTATGACAATGTTTCATACATACCCAACGTTTCAATGTATCTGCTCGTTTCGCCGTTCATTTGAACATCCACAGCCATTTTGATCGAGTAAAATTTTGCTATCAATAAAGTAGATTAACTCTTCCACCTGCAAAATGTTTTAATTCCAGTTTTAGTGGCAGTAAACTTGGTTGGCAAAACAAAGTAATGCAGGAAAACGGACCATTAACCTAACGAACCGTTAAGCGATATACGAAGGCAAATGACTAAACCATCCGAACGAAACAATTCAACAAAAATATTGCACGTAAACCTTTCGCTTAGACGACGCATTAAATGCGATGGAATCGCAAATTTTAAACTTCGTTTGAAATTAAGAAAAAAACATTTCAGGATTCATTAAAATTCAAGCACTCCTTGCAACCGAAATAAAGTTCTAGTCAATAGAAAAACATAGTCGCCTGACTCACCTCAAAAATCGTAAAATAATCTTTTGCAGCTACCACCAAATCGAAAATAACAACCGCCGACGTCTGAACTTAGACACCAACAACCGCCATATTGTCACTGTCTAGATGTATTTGTGAACTCCTCTTAAATTACCCGGAAGCGCATGCAACCAAATTTCGCTTTTTTTTTCTATTCCTAAGTGATTTAATAATAAAACCAAATTATTAACAAAAGTACATTGAATTTAATAATACTTGCAAAAAATTCGCACTACAAGCTTTGATTCTAACGCCCCAGCACCAGAAACGAAACGATTTTACTTCCTATAATGTCCACGACTTGAAATCCACCAAATCTTGAATGCAAAAAGCATTCTGGATTTCTAACTGATTTTATTTTAGTATTTACAATTTCAAAACGTGAAGAAAAACAATTAGCGTAGTTGGTCTAATAACCTCTAGTCGGAGGACATCACAAAAATAATTCCCCATGAGTCACGCGAATACCAATACGGCAGCAGACGAATGTTTGCACAAACAAGCACTTAAGGCCAAAATGTGACATCTACACGGTAAAAGATGAACCAGAGAGATACAACTAGTTGATATTTTTTACAACCAATATAATTATTTATTATTACCGATATAATATCATTTTAAAAGAAGTCACTAAAAGCAGACAAATTATTTTCATTTTACCATTTGCAATTAACACGGCCCGATTTTAGTGATTATTATTATAAAACAATAGGAGTGAAAGAAATTTTAAGTGTACAAAGAGGCCTTGCAAAACCTGATATTATGGAAGGCCTGCAAACCCTTCAGTACTTATTTGAAATTTGATAAATCCATCAAATTGATCGACATCGACCGAAAGATTGCTCAAACGAACGGTCAGGACAAAACAATGCAGTTAATAGCAGCATGCAGATATAATTTCAGTTCTTCAATGAAAGGTAATTTGAAGATGAGGCTCGATCAATTCAACAACAGTTGAACTTTGGAACTATTATTTTGACCTTGGAAGGTTCCCTTATTTTCTTGCTCCGAAAGCCTGCGAATGCATTTAATTCAAATATTCATAATGCCTACATGTTAAAGTTGTAATAATAATGTTAACATGTAATAGGTTTTACTTCATAATTAATTTCATAATTATTTCAAATTATTGTAGAACATGTTCATTCCCCTAGTCAAATTATGATGCACATCCATTAGAGGATAATCAACTTAAACACAATCAATTGTTTTAATGGTTATTATTATGTTTATTATGGTTAATTATGTAGTAATTATTATCATTCATTATTTAATTAGTTAATTCCTAAAATAATAGACTACGATTATATTACGTATGGCCTGGAGTCCTCCTTCTCCAGAATCCTCTTCGTCTGGTCCTCAGAGAACCTCACCACCGTGCAAATGACCTTTGCCAGGGTCTGGTCATGAAATTAATGACACCTCGTACATGCAAACTATGCACAATTATCATTTCAATTACCAATAATTATGTTTTGGTTTCTGGCCCAGAAATAACGCTTCAACGGTCGTCCTACTTGTGAAGTGAGATTAATAGTGGTGGAAAATCACCACATGCCAATAAGTATTTCGAAGCTGTATTGTGGCTAATTATGCAGTAATTACTCAGTAATTATTCAATAATTATGCGGCAGTAATTTCAAAGAAATTTGTAAAATCACAACGTGCCTCAAAGAGCGAGTTTAACACTAAAGTCTCGATAATGAGACCGTAAGTAAGTCGTTCGACAGCCATTGTCGTAATCTCCAACGATAACCACGTGGTCATCATAAAATGATACTGCATCATTACAGTAGGTAGTACAAATTACGTAATCAGAGTAAACCGGCATCACCTTCGTTTCCGTGCCAAGCATGTACTTATACAGGACATTTCTGAGATACTGAAATAGAATGTTGTCATCACCATCATCATTCCCTGTGACCAACATCACCATCACCACTATTGTCGTCATCAACATCATCATCATCAGCTTCCACATCACAGTCTGCGGTCACACATAATCACTCTCACTCAGTCACACATAATCACTCTCACTCAGTCACACATAATCACACTCACTCAGTCACACATAATCACACTCACTCAGTCACACATAATCACACTCACTCAAGCAGGCAGCCCGCCCGCCCGCCCACGTGCACTCACTCAGCCTCTCACTCAGTCACTCAAAAAAAATAAAAACCTCCCTNTCGATCATCATCATCATCATCATATCATCATCATCATCATCATCATCATCATCATCATCATCATCATCATCATCATCATCATCATCATCATCATCATCATCATCATCATCATCACCATCAACACCACCACCACCATAATCAACAAACGTCCCCTTTCACCTCCAGCTCGGTCGGCTCGGTCAAATCGAGGAAAGAGTCGTGCTTTTCGATTATCTCCTCCTGATGATGATGTTTGAGGTGGCTGTTTGCATAATAGAAGTGCAGCTCAGAGTTCAATCTTTCGACCTGGAATTGCAGACATTAAAAGCGTTTCAATGAGATAAATGTGAATAATGTGTTTTATTAATAACGTGAATTATTAGTATTGTATTTATCCTAACGAGATCAATGTGAATGATGTGTTTTATTAATAACGTGAATTATCAGTATTTATCTTAATTATCATTATTATATTGTAATATAAAATACAAAATACAGAATGCAAAATTTTTTAAATTGTCTGTGCAGGTGGATCGTGTTACCAGGATAGCATTTCCTCGAGGCCGATATTTAGTTTCGCACGTTTTGCGTTAATAATAAAATTAACTATAAAAAATTAAAAATAAACTGAACAAAAAGTCTCATGACCTCCTTAGTGAGCAGGTAATATCTTTTGTGCAGTTCCTCGTAATCCAGTTCTTTGGGGTGATAAGGACTACCCTGATGATGATGATGATATAAATATAATATATAGTATAATATAATAATATTTATTATAATAATAATATAATATAATTATCAATATAATAATTAGTAATTCATTACAATAATTATAATTACTATTATTATTATTTTATTATTATTGTTATACTTACATGAGGATTGACCTGAGCATCAGCAAGATCCAGAAGGTCCGAGTCAGACTTCTCGTTACTGCTTTCGATCTGTTGACTGGCTGCTCTTTCATGCATTGCAGAGTATTTAATGGGCGACAGGTCGACAAGGTTCTGATGATGGTCATCGACACAGCTGACACTGCCCTCGATTTGGCATTTCTCTATGCCTCCTCTGGAAGATTTGTCTGGGGTTAAGAAGATATCTTGCGATAAGTCGAGGCTGTCCAGGTGTTCCCTGGGGGGAGGAGATGCTAGGCCCTTGGAAGCGAATCCGTGTCTCCGAGAGACGATAAGTTCTTCTCGATTCTTCAGGGATTCCACCTCTTGTCGGCTCTCTTCTAACGACCTTTTGACCCGTTCCAATTCGGCCAACAGAGCTTCCTTGTCCTGAGAAGTTGAGCAGGTTTCTGTCAGAATTTCATCTGTGCAGAGTTCTTTTTGTTGAAGATTGATCCCGATTTTCGTGATATTTTCTTCGGCAGGGTCATTCGTCGCAAGAGTTTCTTCTCCGGCCATCAAAATGCCAAACTTATTGACATCCTCTTCAAGTTTTTCTAATCTCCTGGTGTCAGAGGACAGGATTCCAGGCTCAGGCAAGTAGTCTGAAGTTTCAGAGGCATCTTGTGTTGATCTTGTAACCATCAACACGTTGCTGCCGTCATTGTAATAGATGTGTTTCTTACTGAGGCTCATCTCAGCTTCTTCGTACTTCTGCACGAGGTCTCCGTAATTATTCCTCATTTCCTCGAGCTCTTTCTCCTTCATTGCCAGAGTGAAAGTCAAGGCATCGAGTTGTTGCTGTAGTTCCTCATCTTTGTTTGTCCATTCTTCGGACGACTCTTGACTTTCGTCCAACTTTGTTTTAACCCGACTCACTTTGTTTACTAGCGGAGATAACTCCTGGTAATCTTTAAGAAATTCCGGCTCAGAGGACATAGTCGTGGCATCATTTTGGGGGGCAGAGTTGCAACTCTCCTTCAAGACCTTTATTTCTTCCTTGAGAGAAGAAATCAGAGTGTCTTTGTCCTCCGATAAAGCTCTTTCCTTGAGTTCAGAGTTCAAGTTTGTCAATTCTTGGACTCTTGATTCTAGCATCGAAACTTTTGATGCTGCCTCACTAAGTAATAGCTGGGCACTGGAGAGTTTATAAAAACATTGAGACAAGATTAAGTCTTTTTCCATGCTACGCTTTTGGTTTTCTTCCAATGTTTTTTTATTGTTGTAGATTAGAAATTGTATCTTTTCTTCGAGTTGTTTAACAGGGGTGACTCTTTCTGACATAAATTCTTGATTGGTTTCAAAGTCTGTTGATCTATCTTTTTGTTGCATCAATCTGTCCTCCATCTCCTGATGACTTGCATAATCTCTCTTTTTTGATTTTACCATTTCCTCCATCTCAGCTTGCTTGGAGTTAAGGTCTTCTAGCTGCAGAGAATTTTCTGACTTCAACCTTTCCAGTGCTTCATTGATATTCTGAACATTCTTATTCAATTCAATATTCTCCAATTTCAAGTTTTCTATTGTCCGCTCAAAAGTCTGTCTCTCGGTCGTAAAGCTTTCTTTATCTTTAAGCAAGGCACTCAGAGTAGTATTAAGTTCAATATTGGAAGCTTCCTGATTCTTAAGAACCTCCCTCAATGAAAAAATCTCATTCTCAAATTTAGCGGAATTATTTGTAAGCTCATCTAAATTCTTCTTGCTGTCTTCGAGCTCCAGATGGAGTCTCTCTTTGTCTTGCTGAATTTCTTTGATGGTCCTCAAACTTTCTTCTTTTTCCTTTTCCAAGCCACTCATTTTTCCCATCAAGTCTTCACTTTCTAATCTCCTGAACGATGTCTCCTTCTGAAGGCGATCCAGTTCTTCGAGACTTGCTCGCAACTCCAATTTAATGCTTTCATTCTTAGAGGCCTCCTCTTCTAGAGTTTCAATCTTGGCCTTGTGGAGCTCCAGAGCTTTCTCCAGTCTTTCCCTCACTTCTGTAACCTCATGCTCGAGGCATTTGTATTCTATCTCTTTCTGAGCCAATTTCTCCCTTAATGAGTCTAGTTCTTCCTGTTTGGCTTCGTATTCATCCAATTTCTGCTTCATTCTGAAGCCTTCTTGCGTGAGAGCTTGAACCTCTAACTTGAGAGATTCAATTACTTCCATTAGATATGTTTTCTCTTTTTCATGCTCCTCTATTTTTGGTTTCAGTCGATCAATCTCAGACCGGACAGATTCGATATTCTCGAGCTTATGCTCATCTTGAGAATTGAAAGACTTTCTTAATTCAATATCACTCTTATCAAGGATTGGGCTTTGCTTCTTCAGTTCGGGATCAATAGGAACATTTTCAGATCCTTCTCCCGAACCGTGTCTTTCCGTGACAACTGAGCTTAGTTTTTCCTCGGGAAACAAACTTTCAGATGTTTGCTCTAAATCTCCGACCTCTTCTTTTACAGAGCTCCTGTTAGGAGTCCCATCTTCTGCCCCCAAGTCCCTAATCCTCTCTGGCTTTTCCTTTTCAAGTCTGAGTTCACATTTTAGTTTAGCATCTTTTTCCAGCTTGGCGTTCATTTCTTTGAGCTCCTTTATCGTCTCTTCAGATGTTTGTAACTTCCTGCTCAATTCATCCAATCTTGAACGGAGTTCTGAAATTTTTGCATCGTCACAGGGAAGAATCGAGCCCCCGGGCTCGTCCGCTAGCCTGTTCGATTGTTGAAATTGTGAGGCCTCATAATCGTCAGATGTTTTGTTGGACTTTGATTTTTCTGATTCATGTTTACTCCAAAGTTCTGAGCGTTGCTCTTCCATACGAGCGAGATTTCTCTGATGAACAAAATTGGTTTCCACCAACGAGGAGTTTTCCATCTCCAGCTCCCTGCATCTCCGCTCACTCCTGGAGAGCTTAACCTTTAAACTTTCCACTTCTCTCCCGAGGCTTCTGAGCTCTGACAAATCATTGGTTTTGGTGTTGTCAAAAGCCCAAGCATGACCTGGTGAGCCGTGCATAAATGTCCTTCGGGAACATATTTTGGCGACAAGTTCAAGGTCGAGGGGCGACGCATGTCGTAAAGTTTCTCGTGAATTTGAATTTCGTTGGGTCGTGCCGCTCGTAGAAGACGGGTTCTCCATTCGAGGGAGGCAAAACTCGATCAACTCTTGCTGGTTGCGAGATTCGATCCTGACCTACAGAGTTCATACGTGTAAATGTTACAAATGAAGCAGCAACTCATTCTAATGTGAGACACGCAGTAAGACAGAAGAAAAGATTTGTTTTCTTAAGAATTCAGTTTATTTTTCGGTCATCAAAAAAAAAAAAGCTGAAAAAACACTGACAAATGATGAACTTTAGCAGTTCCTAACAATGAATGTTAATAAGCAATGTAGAAATCTAAGGAGACAGCTGAGTATCAAATCGTAGCCGCGCCGAGTTTTTTGGCGACAAGCCGCGAGCTGGCGCCGGTCATAAAAGTGCCAAAACAGCCAAAAAAGCAAATCAAGATAAATTAATCAAACTCAACCAATCAGATAACAAGTGATTAATGATCAAAAACATCGTGGGAAAAGCAATGAATGAAAAACACCGACACCGAATCACGGACCACCGGAGATCTTCGCGGTCGAACAAACATCACGTCAAACCGTCCATCAACTTACTTCCTTTCTGTCTGCCGTAACGGAAGACTTGCAGTTTTCGACGGACACGATCTCTTTTTCGGAGGTCTTGCAGGTCGAGACCTGCGCCACGACCTCGTCGTTGTTCGCAACATTTCGAAGGGCGATGCCCTCGCCGCCGGCATGGGGGGCATCGGAGAGGTCGACCGACACCTCGTCCGTCTTGCTTTCACCGGCGGTCGGTTCCTCTGAAACGTGGCCCCCGCTGCATTCGAGGACTATTTTCAAGAAGGCAGACTTGAAGGTGTTGTCTCCCGTGGATTCTATGAAGTCGGCCGTGCATTGAAGCATGCGACACTTTTCGTCGAGGTCTTGCTGCAATGCCATGATCATCCTCTCCGAGTGGTCCTTGGATTCGAGGAGCTCCTTCGAAAGGTCGGACAAGGTCGTCTGCGTCTCCTGGAAGGTGTTGGAGAGTCGCTGAACGGACTCGAGGTTCTCGGCCGTAACCCTGGCGACCTCTGCGTCGCACATCATCTTCGTTCTCTGGATCTGAAGGTGCGAAAAATCAGAAATGAACAAACAGAATGAACAAACAATAACAACAATTCATGATGAAGATGATGACAGCAGCAGTCTCGGTCAAGCAAACCTGAGATTTGAGTTGGTTCTCTCTCTCCAGTAGCTGCTCGACAGTTGTTTGAAGGGCGTTCATATCGGCCCTCTGCTGTTGGAGGATGGCGTCGCTGTCCTGACGCGCCCTCTCCAAGTTGGCATTGAGGAGGTTCTCGCGATTCGTCAGCTCCATGATCTGGTCGTTGAGTCGGTCGATCGTCGCCTGAGAAGCTCGGAGTTGAGCGGCCGACTTGCTCTCGGCCTCTGCCAGCCTTTCTTTCCACCTGTTGTCCAGGGCCTCGCGACCGTCGATTTGCTTGGCACACCTCTCCAAGAGGGCAAGAACCTTACCGAGTCTGGCCTTCGCCGTTTCGAGCTCGCCTCTGGGAACTAAGTTGGGCTTGTCCGCTTCGCTGCTGCTCGCTTCTGCGGGTGATTCGGAAGAAGTAACTTCTGCCTTCTTTTCCGCACGTGCTGATTTTTCTTCGGGCTTTTTCGATTCGACAGATTTTTCTTTTTCTGTTTCATCGACAGTCGAAACCTCGTCTCCCGACAGGATGGTCCACACCTCTTTCATGAGGCTGGTCTCGATCGGCCCGGGCTTCATGCGTTCGGTAAGTTCGCCCTGAACAACCTTCATCTGTTCGTCGTATCTTTCAAGAACCTTGGCAAACCTGGAGTCGAAAGGAAATGTCAAGCAAAACAACAACTTCTTTCACTTGTTGTTACATCCAAAATGGTGTCATCATTATTTACTCCTTGGGTTTTTAAATAATTTTTACTGTTTAAAATAATTTATAAAGAAAGTAATAAGTAATCATGGTGGCAATTCGTTATTCAATATGAATGTTAAATATGAATATGACGTCTCTTATTTATTGATCCATCCATACATTGCCCACCACCCATTCATTCATCCACCCATTCATTCATTCATCCATCCATTCATTCACCCATTCATCCATCCACCCATTCATCCAAACTTTCAATAATGACAAGGTATTAACCAACCTCTCTCTCTGGCTGTTCAGTTCCTTCCTGACAGTGTTCCTGTCCTCCAACACTTGTACGAGCTCCTTGCCTCTCAAGTCGTACAATTCCTTCAACTTTTCCAGCTCTTCCAAAACGTTGGTGGCAGAAGCCGGAGAGGATTCCTCGACCGTTTCTTCGGCCACTTCTGAAGTTGCAGAATCGTCCTTGGCCTCGGCCTCGGATGGTGTCTTGGGTGCTGCTGGAAGATGAAGGAGAAATATATTAAATAAAAATGATAATTATAGATTATATATATTACATAGATTATATAAGACAAAACATAACTGTTTCCTGTAAATGTAAAGAAGAATACAATCTCAATAATAACAATAATTTTTTTTTTGGAATTCAGACCTGACTTCTGAGTCTTCTTAAATTTGGCATTCAGTTTCTCCATGTCCTTCTGTACTTTCATCATCTTCTCATTGAAGTCCTTCTCCTTGGTCTCTATGGCTTTTTCCCTCTCCGATAGTCGGCCGGTCAGCTGGACGAGCTGGTCGTTGAGGCCCGACCTCACCTGAATGAACGGGGCCAAGTTAGCTCACAAGATCACAAAGACTTCATCACTGCCATCATGTCATTGTTACTGTCTTCATAATCATCACCACCAACATCACCATCGTCGTCGTCGTCATCATCATCATCATAAATTATCTATTTCAAAGAGTCACACTGACCTCAGAGAGTGCTAGGATCTCTTCCTGCAGGTCAGCCATCTTGGCCTTCAGTTCTTTCTCCTGTGGATGATGATGATGATGATGATGATGATGATGATGACGACGACGACGATGATGATGAGAATGATGAAATAATGAAAACTGTGGTTGTACCGACATGTTTTGACTGGAGTTCTTTAATAGTCTCCTCGTTGGCCTTCGTTAGCTCCTCCTTCTCCTGTGTTAGCTGCCTCGTCCTCTCCTTGTTGAACTTGATCGTGTCCTTGCACTTTGTCAGCAGAGTTTCCAATTTCTTGACCTGGAAGTCACGAAAGACCCAATCAAAACAATAACAAGACAATATTATTACGTCTATTATAACATATTTATCGACGTTATTACTGATCATCTACATCGTAGCCTCATAACAGGCGATTACATTATCACATGATTCGTTGCAAAGTCTTGAAGGCAACAAATTTTGTTGCGACAACACTCGACCTTGGCCACGGTGATGATCGACATTTAACGACAGTTTAGCCAAAGGATTTTAAAACGAAATCATCGACAATTCAATCTCTCAGTTATTAAACTTCGGCAACCTTCTCTTTGAGGACGGTCACCTCCTCGAGAGAAATGGGGCAGTCGTGAATGTCGGTCTTGCCCTCCTCCCACTCCTCGGAGCTGGCAACTACCGGTTGGCTCGACTTCAGCAGCTGAACCTGCATCCAAAATTATGTTAATTAAAAGGAATGAATAAATTATTTGTGGTTGAATATGCATTCAGCTCTGCATAATTGACTGTTTTATTGCTATTTAAAGCTTCTCGAGGAGGGGGTACGACCTAGGGTAGGACCCCCTGAAGGTTTGAAGGGGCTGTCGTAGCCTTTATTCGCTCGCTTAATAGCCACCTGCATTCTACAACATTCTACAGGAGCATGGTATTTTGACGATGATGATGATAATGACAACGTCGACGCTGATGTAGACAGTAATAATGACTCTCAGGAGACAACATGTCATCACCTAACCCAGTCACCATGATCGAGGTGATCGTCATTGTCATCATCATCATCATCATCACCTGTGTCTTTAGGACGGTGATGAGTTCGTCCTTCTCGTCAAGCATGAGGGCATAGCTGTGCTCGAGGTCTCTCTTGGCCTGCTGATCCAACTGGATCTGCTCCTCCAGCTCGCCGAGGCGTCTGCTCAACTTCCGACAAGTCTCGTTCTGGAAGCGAGATGAGACGTTGGTGCGAGCGAAGTCGGCCGGCCTAAAGCTCTCCTGTTCGACGCCCAGCATTTTCGAAGCCAATACGACGAGAAACAAACGCAAACCTCCCCGTCAGAATTCCGTGCCATTCCGATTGCAATGGCAAGAGCTTCTGACTGTCGGGCCAGACTCGGGAGTCGCGACATTAATTATAATCACAATCGACATGACCGATCTTACGGCATCATTTTTCAAGGACATTTCCTCAAACACAGCAGAGAGCAAAGGTGAACTTTATAGACCCTCGTGTGATAAATAAGCCGTTGCAATGAAGGCTCATTTGAGATTCAGTTCGCATTATCAATGAGGAACATCGGTCACATTCGAGTGACCTATGCAGGATGCATATTAAAATGTGACCGACCTTTGAGTCTTCGAGGTTTTTCACCTGGCCTAAAAGCACTCTGTTGGTCTGGAAATATGAATGATATGTTTTCAAAACAGAATTAGTACAAACAAAATCAATAATTGCCTGAGGTGTGACTTTTAGCATGCAAATCATTAAATAAATCATGAGTTAATTGAAGAAAGAGCAAAAAGAAAGTTGTCCTTGTAAAACAAAACGATCTTCTTACCGTTTCTAATTCCTCCTTCGTTAGAGGCATCGGGTCGGGGTCGTCTGCTCCTTGTGAATCTTTGTCCGGCTGGCCGACGGCGCCTTGAGACTTGATTTCTGCATCGATCTGACAATTGAGAAGAAAGAATGAATTGATTAACATTTTGCGTTTAAAATAATTTACAAAATTAAAGCAATAATAATAACATAATTCCTAATCAAAGAGGCTTAGAGAGTTTTAAATAGTTGCAATAAATACACATGAAACAATGACTGGCATGTTATGAATAGTCATAACCAAACTTATGGTATCATTCACAATAAAAATTATTCCTTGTGTAGAATGGCTAATCCATTTCATTAGATGATTTTGCATTCATCTTAGACTTAAAAACACAAATTAAAATAAATTATGGAAAAATTCCCATGTGCTTGGCTAAACAATCAACAAATAAATTCAGGTTAGCAAATCGCAAAACACTTACAGAAGCTTCGGCTTTTTGCTCGGAACTTTTCAAAGCTTTCTCAATCTCTTCATCTTGATCCGCAGCAGACGACTGCAACCGCTCCTCGGTTTTACCTTCATCGGTCTTAAAAATGAAATAAACATCAATTTACAGATGTCGGCGCAAAATAGCCACAAGTGCAGTCAAACAACTACAATAGTTCTAATGCTAGCTCCAAAAACAGTCATCCGTCTATACTTTACCGGCATGGAGGCGCTTTTTCCAGGAGAATTGGCAGACAGATTTTCGAGTTTTTGTTTCAGATTTTTAAACATGTCTCTGGGGGTGATGTGGGTCGCAATTATCTATATGAAATATTTGAAATATGAAAGTCTTTACAATCAGAACAATAGGCGCACACCGGAACAATTCACTATAAACACATTCCACGCGTAGGTAGCTAAAATTGAATGTTAGGGAAGTCAGATAACGTACTAGTTTGAATTTGTTTGAATTTTTTATGAAGAGGAATAAAATATTTTATTGTTTATGCACGCAAATCGAATTGATTTCAATTAGCTTTTGTAGAATTATTTACTGACATCTGTCGACAAGATCAGTAGAAAATTATAAAAATTTATTCAAAAACATCATTATTGATATCATTATTAATTTGAAATTGTATAAAAGTAATCAAGTATTTCAAAAAGTTGCACGAAAAATAATGTTTCAGTTACTCTAGCGAATTACTATTAACCGTGTAGGACATGCTGGCATGAAACGAACTATTTATTGATAGAACACAAATCGCAAATTTAAATTATTTATAAACAATTCAATTTTTTTTTTAATACTATATTTTTGGTATTTATTAATAACGACAAAATTCGATTATTCAGCAAGAAAAATCGACTAATCAGTTTATGGCGTCGTCGAAACACGGCATAAACCATGGAGAAAATAATCTAATTGATACTGAAAGCAGAAACATTACTCTGAGTCAAACGTCACCCTGCGTTGCCCCACGGATCGAACCTCGACCCCTGCATGACCTCTGCTTGACCTGGTTTGTTTCAATCCTGACGTGAAGGCATTTAAAATATTTATTAACTTTTTTCCGTTTTCTTCTTTTTCCATTCTATTCGGCTTTTAAAAATGGCGATCATGCTCGGAAAACGTAGCGTGGAATCGATGGAATCAATCAAGGTGTCTCTATGAAAGAAGCCAAAACTCCAGAAGTGACTGGAATATTGATGACGTCACGCGCATGTTTTAAATCACAAGCCGTCGTCATCGTCTTAGTCGTCGTCATCGTCATCATCGTCATCGTCGTCGTCGTCGTCGTCGTCGTCATCCTCTTCCTTTAGATGCCACCACTTGATATCGTAATCATCACCGCGAGAGTTGCTGCCGGTAATGATGATAGTGATGGTCAATTCCTTCGTTACGGTCGCTTGGAGTTAATTTATGCATTTATTCATTTGATTAATATGCAAATTTCATCAGGCCGACGTGAAATAATAATGCGACGAGCTATAAATAGAGCGCAGCTCCTGGCGGAAAGGAAGCCGATTGGTTATCGGAGAGAGCGCTCCCGTCTGATTGGCTGCATGGGTTTTATCTCCACGTGACCATGTATTTACTTTTGAGAGGTTGATACCGTGGTCAATTTTTCATCCATAAGTTCATTAATTTATCCGTCCGTCCATCCATCCATCCATCCATCCATCCATCCATCCATCCATCCATCCATCCATTAATATTAATAAGCGCAATAAAAATACTCATCCAATCTCGAACTCTTTCCTGCAAATCGCCATCATCACCATCATCATCGTCATCGTCGTAATCGTCGTCGTCGTCGTCGTCGTCATCATCGTCCTCGTCGTCCTCGTCGTCGTCGTCATCGTCGTCGTCATCATCGTCATCATCATGACATCATGATTAATTACTGTTTAATACTAATAATCCTTTTTCAGATCGATTTTAAAGAAGAACATTATTTTCTAAACACAAAAAAAGGAACATTTAAACAAAAAAAAATTAAGAACATTATTATAATAATAAAAAAAAAAAACAAAAAACAAAAATTGTTGTCCTTCAAAAAAGAAAAACAGGCAGGCCGGGATTATGAGAGAAAAATTGGGGCATCGAGCGACTCAGTAAATCGTTGCCCGTTCAAATGCCCTTGACGGATGGACGGGCTCCGTGCTAGGCTGGACACCAATGGAAAAACAGGGCTGCCATGCACGTCGATGACGACGACGATGGTGGTGGTGGTGGTGATGATAATGATGATGATGACGATTATGATGATTATGATGATGATGACGACGACGATGATGACGATGATAATTGCCATGGTTAAGGTATTGGTGACGGCTGCAGATGACGAAAGTCAAACCATGCCCAGAGGACGTCCTACCTGACAATGAGGCGTGTCCCTGGTCCGTCAGAGGCTGGGTTTGTAACTTGAATTTTTAATGACGTCACTGGTCGGTCTTCGTTCAATGAATCCATCCACGCATCCGTCTACATAACTACCCAATCTAACCCAATCACCTCCCCACTCCCCTTACATTTCTTATTGTACCACTCAAAATAATTTTCTAAATCATAAAAACGCAAAACCTTCTGGTTCCCCACTCACCTACGTGGCTCCCCACTCAGCTAGCCACCCACAAGAGGTTTCTGACTTACCCAAAAACGTGGCCACCCAGATACAGCAGCTGTCACGAATAAGCTGAGACCGTCCATTGTGCAGATATTGATCCTGAACATCCATTAGCTCAGTTGGCTCCCAAGTTGATGGAAAGAGTGGAGGAGGAAAAATATCACAATAGGAAGAGAGTATCGGATGGGTGAATGAATGAATGAATGAGTGGGTGGGTGAGTGAATGAGTGAGGGTAGTGAGGGTAGTGAGTGAGTGAGTGAGTGAGTGAGTGAATGAGAGAGTGAGAGAGTGAGTGAGTGAGTGAGAGAGTGAGTGAGTGAATGAATGAGTGAGTGAGTGGGTGGGTGAGTGAATGAGTGAGAGTAGTTTAATGGAAAGAAAGCGACAAAGAAAGAACCGGAAAATAGGGGGGGGTGTAAATTTCAATTCCATTCGGTTAAAGAAACACTTCACCTATCCTACTAATCATCATCATCATCACCATCATCAACATCGTCATCATCATCATCATCACCGTTGCTTAATCGTCCGTGTCGCTTTCATAGAAGCTCCATGAAGTACTTTCTGATGTTTTTGGAGCCACAAACGTCCACCTACCTGGTACCTGGGCCCCCCAAAGGGAGAGAGGGTGGTGAGGGAGGGAAATGGGGAAGATGAGGTATTGGAGAGTGGAATGTGAAATTCAAAATATTAATAATTACATTAATCATAATAATAATTCGCGTATAATTATCAGCCACGTTGCCTACGACAACGATGTAACATGACAACACCGCCAACATGTACTTTTTAGTAATGCGATTATAGTCATGACATTACCATGATCATGATGGTCCAATGATATAATAATAATAATAATAATAATAATAATAATAATAATAATAATAATAATAATAATAATAATAATGATAATGATAATGATAATAATAATGATGATGATGATGAAAATGATAATAATAATAATAATAATAATAATAATAATAATAATAACAATAATAGTAATAATGATGATGATGATAATAAAAATGATAATAATAATAATAATAATAATATAATTAATAATAATAATAATAATAACAATGACAACAACAACAATAACGTCAACAATCCAATTCAAACAATTTAATCCAATTAATTCACTCAATCCTACGCTTAAATCCTAGATTCATTCAATTCCGTCAATTTTCTCAATTAACAGCAAGCTTTTAGCACGAATTAAATCACTTTTAATATTTAAAGAGTGAAAAACAAAAAAGTAAAAGGAAGTTGGTATGACTGAAAATATTAACAGGGTCCAACGGTCCAGGGGGACGGCTGTAAATAAAAGCATGTCATGGCGCCCTCTATCTGCACGCTCCCCGCGGTGATGAAAGAAAAATATATTGTTATTATTATTATTATTGTTGTTGTTGTTATTATTGTTGTTGTCGATGTTATTATTATTATTGAATATATTTATTATGCATAAATAAATTATAATTTATTATTAAATTATAAATTATAGACTATATATAGAGAATGAATGGGGAATAGATTGCAGTAAAAATTATATTTATTATATTTATATTTATTATTAGATTATAAATGATAGACTTTATATAGAAAATGAATGGTAATGCATTGGGAACAGATTTCTGTAAAATTTATATTTTATTTATAATTATTATAAAATAATTCAAAATAATATTCACGAACCACAGAAGATCACATTTAAGTGGTGTGCTTCATAATTTTAAGGATATTATTTCATAAATAATTAGAAATATTTCTAAAATTATTTGGAAAATGTAAATGTTTCAGCTTGCAAATGTCGAGTGAAATCTCAAATAAATTTTAAATATTTTTTTATAAATAACATTTTCATCAATAAATGTTGTATTATTTAAAATATTATTATATTATTTAAAATTTAAAAATATAAATTTAATTGAATTTTGTTTCTAAATTAATTTTTCTTTGAAAATAAAATTATATTTAATTATTTATAAATTTCAAATATCTGATATTAAAACATTATAATTATTGAATTGTCGATAATAAGTGTATTCTTTTGCATGATTAAATACATTTAATTTTCTTTACAATTAAAACAGTTTCATTTAAAATAATTTTAGTTATTTTTAGAATATAATTATATAATAAAACTTAAAATTATGAAGAGTTATATGCAAAATTTATTTATAGTTCTATTTAGAATCATGTATAATAATAATTTTAATTATGTATAAGATGACAGTGTCAATACTGAAATTAATTTTTAACAACAATAATAAAAAATAATATGCAGACAATAATAATAATAATAATAATAATATTATTAATAATAATAATAATATTATTAATAATAATAATAATAATAATAATAATAATAACAATAATAATAATAATAATAACAATAATTATGATTNGTAACTGTGCCACTTTCCTTTAGAAATTCATATTGTTATGATTGTTGAATTTTGTTTTTGTTTTACAGACTGTTGCTTACAATATATATGAAACTCCCCCTTACTTAATGAGGTATGTTAAAAAAATAAATGCACAAAATACTTTAGAAATAATAAAAAAAAATTGTGAATTGCAATATTCATGACAGAGACTTTTAGAATCTGCATTAACATAATATATTCCACATTAACTATGCAGACAAATTAAGCTGACACCCAGTTGGACGTGTGTGCATGACAATAGTGTCAACAATATTCAAATGAGTCAAGACGTCATAATATTATAATGAGAACACGCCTCCTTGTATTTGTGTGTGTGGCTGTAAATCATTGCTTAAATGTTTGTTTATTTTTTTAATTTGTTATCATAATTTACTTTAAAGGTATTTTGTTTCAATAATAATTCAATAATATAATTCAATAATAATTCAATATTTTATTTCAATAATATTTCAATAATATATTTCATTAATTTATTTCATTAAATTTTTTAAATAATGTAATTTAATTTCAAGGTTCATCAAACATATCTTAAGATTAAACTTCATTTTATGCAAATTATTGTAATAATATAATATATAATATTATAAAATATATTATAATATATAATATTATATTATTATAAAATATATTATTTTATATTGTTATAAAATATATTATTATGTATTATTTTATTTTTTGTGCAAAAGACCTAATAACACAAATCATTGACATGTTATTTAAAAAATATATTTGCTCTCGAATATATAATTTTCTAAGGGGATATTAAAATCTTATTATTAATTATTAAAATTATTATTTAAATTATATTTTAAAAATAATATATTATTTATATTGTAACATATTCTTTATTTTTATTATTATTATTATTATTATTATTATTATTATTATTATTATTATTATTATTATGTAAAGATATAAAGTACAAATTATTTATAAATATAACAATATGTAGGACACAAATATTGACAAATTTAACAGAAATTAAGTCAAAAGTGATAATCAGCATAAAATCTCTGAATTTTAAGCCCTAAAAAGTAACAAAAGTAAAAACTAATATAATAAATAATAATTAATATTTAATATAAATAAATAATATGTATATAATAAATAATGAGAATAAATAATTTGTGAATAAATAATTTTTTCTGTATTTTATGTACATCTGTAATAACAATTTAAATCACCAAAAATAATTCTAAAAATGTTATTTAAACATCCTAATTCTGCATTTAAACCTGCATAAAAGTAATTATACATGTTCTTGAAACAATTTATGAACAATTATCATTTTATAATAAATAATCTCCAATTTTAAAATGAATTTAAAGATTTCTTCCTTATTTTACACAAGCAATATTTTGCTTATAAATTTTAAATGTCGCCTCATTTACTCGGACGATGCAGTCTCAGAATCCTCCCATCAGTGACCAATCCATGCCTCCACCCTTCCCTTCTCCACCATCTCCCTCCAATCCGTCCTCCCCTTCTCCACCGTCACCATCTCCCTAAGAACCCTCACTACCCCCTCGTCTCTCTTTTCCTCGCCGGTCCAGAATGGTCTGTAATTGCTTACAGGGACGTTATTCGAGCGGGTGTAAATCAATTATTGATTGCCTTTAAAGTGACCGAATGAATTTGCATTGATTACCATAAATTATCATAAATTATTATTATTATTGTTGTTGTTTTATTTATTGCGTCATTATTTCTATGCACGTTAGTCACGTGTTGTGTTTATTTTTATGCATAAAAAAAAATAAAATCCATAATTGCACTCATTATTATTTGATTTATTGATTATTATTAAACGATTATTTGATTATTATTAAACGATTATTTGATTATTATTATTACTCATATTACCTGATTATTATTTGAGTTATTTGTAATAATGGATTTAATATTAGCAGCTAAAAAATATTTTCAATGTATTTATGCCGGTATTTGTACAAAAATTTATTTTTTATTTTCATATTTTTTATTAAGAGAAGTGTTTTACCGTAACCTTAAAATTGGTGGAATTTTCTCAATTATTTGCGAATTTGAAGAATTATTAATCATTTGAAATACTAAGTGTGTGAGTCTTTCAATATCAAATGGAATTTTCTTTCTGGAAAATTTATTATATTTAAATTTGAATAACCCAGAAATAATTTATCTCGTGCAGGAAACATATTTACGTGTGTAATTATTATATTAAAATAAAATATTAGTTATGAAATAATTACAATAATAATTATAATACAATTAAGCAAAACATTAGGTTTTTTTAAATATATAATAAAAGAAATATTTCAATAAAATGTATTTTATGCAAATTTAATGCAGAAATCAAGTCACGAAATATTCATTGTGCAAAGATATTATGACCTAATATTTATATTTTTTTATTATTACACTTATTATTGTCTTATTCACTTTATAATTTGGCATAATTATTTTTGAACAGATAAATTTTATTTATAGATTAAACATGGATTTTCTAAAACAAATAACATATTCTAATAACATCCCTCCTTATTTATGCACAAAAAAAATAGTCCAAACTGATTTTCAATCTCTTCCAACAACAACAACAACAACAACAACAACAACAACATCAAAAACAACAACATCAACAACAACAACAACATCAACAACAACATCAACAACAACAACAACATCAACAACAACAACATCAACAACATCATCAACGACAACATCAACAACAACAAAAACAACAACAGCAGCAACAATAAAATATAGATCTGACACAATTCATCTTAAATGAATTTATCGAAAACTAATGCACAATGCATCGATGATCGGCTCCCAGTCAACCATTTGATACAGCCGAGTGTGGGTGGCAGATATATTTCTCGGCTAGCTATAAATAACCTCACAGCTGGCTCTCTACATCACGTTCGTGCGTACATTGTTGTGCGTTTGGTTTATGCGTACGCATTTGAGATGTACGCCGTTGATATTTTCGCAATGGAAATGAATTCCCATGCATGCACACGAATGCATGCACATCACTCCCCACGTCCCGGTGTACAAAGTTTTCCTGACAGACCGCCGGAAAATCGTGGCTTCGTTCGGGCTATCGGTCGGCGTAGTGATACATCTGTTTGTGACTTATAGCGCAGTGGCAGACGCAGAAAATAAGTGAGATGGTGAAAAATGACGAGGGGGCCGGCAGCTGTAAAAGAAAATTCTATCTTCATAATTTATTTCACTCCGATTTATGTTCTTGCACTCCTCTCCACACGACGACGATCGACCCGGGAACGTTTCGATTGGCGGTTGACGATTGATTCAATCAATCCAGGTTGTTTCGGCCGGTTCAACTGTCCACCGCTGGAAAGAGCCTACCTTCCGTTGATGTATTCATCCAGCTTCGTGGCATACATTTGAAAATGATCTGTTGTGATCACGGCGCAATGATACATCGGACGCTCACAGACCTCTTTCCCCTTTTCTCACTTTCTCATTATTATTATTATTAGCATTATGCTTGTTTTTTATCCTTGTTCTTGTTATTCTTCTTCTTGTGCAGCGTTCGCCTATTCCTTCGGTCAGGACTTTATAAAGGATCGTCCATTAAGAACCTACGTTCGACGAAGGCAGAATTACAGAAGAGGAAAGAACTTGATTTCAAGTCCGAGTGTCTGAGAAGGTAATTTAGTTTGTATGCTAGTTTGTCGTGCTTTGTATGTCTTTATGTGTTTTTGTGCTGATGTTTTTCGTCTAAATTGATTATCTCTACAATGTCTTCTGACAATCGTCTGTCAAATCTCCGGGCGATCGGTTGAAAAATCAACATGTTGTCGTCGGCGAGCGTATCGACGGCCATTTTACGAGCATTTAAGAGGACATAAAACGCTTTTTATCGCTCTTTTACGACCATTTCGCGCTTTCCGTTTACACTTGACGCGTGATAAATCGTTCCATGATTCAAGACAAACGACGTCATAATTAATCGCGCCTGCATCTAACGGGAAAAAATTATGAGCCTATTTTGCCATTTTTTCACGCTCATTTATCTGAGGTCTCGGATCGGATCGGAGAAGAAAATCGATTGTGAATCAAGAATTGGAATTTATACTCCATCTTGATCTTGATTGATTGATTGATTGATTGATTGAATATTCAATATTGTAACAGAAGTCCGAGCGTCGACTCAAAGTAGAATATTAGAAATATTAGAGATGGCTGTTTCGTCCGTTACTCACGTGACTTTTGTTGTTTGATTTTTTTAAACGGGCTGGGTTCAGACTTTGCAAGTCATGCTGCAAGAACCTCTGTATGTGCACTTGGTATTTGTTATGTTTAGAGCAGGAGCTTCAAATCTGTCATTCTGAACATTGTAGTCAATGTTCTGTTTATCTTGAACATCGTTACAAGAGTTTTGTGCTGCTTTATCAATTCTAACTCCTATGAACAAATGGTGCTTGAGCAAAGTATTTGTTCTTTGTCAAGATTCAAAAATTTTATTGGCGGTTGATTGATTCAATCAATCAATCCAACTGCGGTTTCGACCGGTTCTTCCAGCGCTAGAAAGCCTGCCTTCCTTGATTGAAAAATCTTTCAGCGTTTTTCTTTTATTTTGCCTTGGAAAAATCTTTCAATTCTTCTCCAATTTCCACCAAATCCTCGATCCAATGCGAGCATTTTTTAGAGCAGAATATTCAGCCTCGTTCACTATTAAGTTGCGAGGTCGGATGTTTAGAATCGACGATTGTTCGGGCGCATTAAATGCTCCACTCAGCCTGTTTAAACCTTCCAAACCTCTTTTTTCCAACCTTGCAAAATTGGCTCGAGCACCTACGCAGACGCGCGCACAAAAGTAGACGAAATGCATTTTTTGGTTCACATTCACTCACTCTAAATTTCAGCCATTACTTCTTCCAGCGCTTTGTCGAAGCATTTAACAATTGAAACTTTATTTTTTTTTTCAGTCGTCAAAAGATGAGAAAGCACAAGAAACAAGTGGGCCTCAATTCTCCCGCGGAGGAAAAAACAGTTTCACTTTGTAAGGAGTGAGGAGGTTAGAGTGCTGACAAAAATATCCTTTCAATCAGACTGCAAAACATCTTAACGCGACTTGTTTTGCGGCTTGCTGAAAAAATACTTTTTAAAAAATGAATCCATTTTAACCAAATAATATCCTAGCTTTTTTCTAAACACGAAAGTATAAATTACTTTAAATTTAAATCAACAATTTGAAATGTAAAATCTCCACAAAAAAATCCACAAAAGCAGAAACCATAACTCCAATGAGCTGCTAACGACACTCAGTGGTATAACATCACCAGGTCTGCAGGAACGGTGTTGCTGAGACGAGAAACATAAACCATGTCCAATTCATAATCATCTTTTCAATCACTCGCCGACCAGCGACTTCATTATCGACGTCATAGTCGCTAAGCTACCGAATATGCCAGCAGCGAGCGTCGTCGGCCGTCCTAAATCATACTTTCTTTTTAATCCTTTCTTTATGAACAGCGCTATCGCCTAGATGTTCTTTATATTTCGGTGATTTTTCACGGAGCTGGAAAAACAGGAGTAGAGAATGAAAGGAGGAAGGAGCGAAGGAAGAAGAAGCCTGGAAAATAAGGCGGAATAGACAGACAGAAACCAGCCAGGGGCTGTGAATGTTTGGATTTTTCTCAGACATATGACCTGATGATACGCCTGGGACTAAACGTTTCAAACAAACTTTTCTAGCACTTTGTTCTGGATGTTGTCCTGGAGATTTTCGAGAAAAATTCGAGAGGGAATATCAGGTCCTGATCCTTGGAAAGTTCAACACCTCCTGGAAGTAACTGGATAGATCTAAGAAAGTCATTCCTTAGAAATTGATGTTAATATTGAGAATAACAATGACGCCAATAATAATAATAGTAATGATAATAATAATGATGATAATAAAATAATAATGATAATGTTAACAACAATGATACTACTACTACTACTACTACTACTACTACTACTACTACTACTACTACTACTACTACTACTACTACTACTACTACTACTACTACTACTACTACTACTACTACTACTACTACTACTACTACTACTACTACTACTACTACTACTACTACTAATAATAATAATAATAATAATAATAATAATAACAAATAATACTAATAATAATATTAACAATAACAATAACAATTTATGTTGCTAAATTTACAATTCATCTGTGAAAATATTACTGAATAAGGAACAAAAGGTGATGATTTAGGCCGTTTGTTTGTACCTGGTGCATGTGCACCTCGAATTATGGTCTGCTAGTGACAACCTTTATGCATGTAATCTAACTTGCTGTGATGTTGACTTGTTGTGATGTCAACTTGTTGCAATGTCAACTTGTTGTGATGTTGATTTGTTGCGATGTCAACTTGTTGTGATGTTGATTTGTTGTGATGTTAACTTGTGATGTTGAGGCCGACTAAATAAATATCAATTTCATAAAAATATTTGATGCCATAAGTTTTAACTTATTATTATTATTATTATTATTATTATTATTATTATTATTATTATTATTATTATTATTATTATTATTATTATTATTATTATTATTAGGAACGTCGAGAGGGGGGCAAATGCCCTTGGACCTGGCAATTTTTTGGGGACTGCCCGGTTTTACAAACCTTTTTTTCCTGCTTTTCCAATTACCAAATTAACATAACATGGAGGCTCGAAATTCTTGTCGGCGGCCCTCATTATCACCATAGCATGATTAGACGAATCTAGTTTACTTTATAAAAATCATTTGTTTATAAAAATGGATGTTTTTTCTGCCCTAACCATAATCCTTGATTGAAGGAATGAAATTTCAATTAAAATAATAACAAATATAAATTATTAAAACTATTTCAAAACGATCGCTAGAGGTTGCGGAGGTAAAGTATTGAAATCTGACAACTCGAATGCGATGCCAAGCCATCCTTAGATTGGCTCAAATTCACGAATAAGTTGTCCATTTAAATATTTACTCAATTTTAAAACAAATTTGTTAGTTTGTTTGGAATTTTTACATTGCTATTAGCTAGCGATACCTTTGGAATATTTCCTAACGCACGGTCTCAAGCCAGAGCAAAAGCAGGTGCTCGTAGAATTAAGAAGTCATTAAAACGTCATAATAAACCGCCACTACGGTTTCAAAAGGTTTTATTATGACATCATAATATTAAGTGATCACCGTAGCATGATTTATTAACATCAACGTGTTATTATGCTAGCTAAACTCATCCTAGCATAACACATCAGTAAATTGAGTTGCTTTACTCCAGAGTAGGGTAATCGTCCGGTGAAGGGCGCAGTAAATTCTCTCTTCTGGTCGTGATAATGACACCTAAGAAGTATGATTCCCGAGAGGATTAAAACCGGTCCATTTGAACCTGCATTGATTAGCCGGTGCTAATCAGCCGTGCAATTTGGCTGGCCGTTGGAATGGAAATTCGTAACGCCGCAGATAGCTATTATTATTCGGCTGTTGTTGCATGCGCTTTCAGCCAGGAATTGAGCATTCCAAGGGAATCCTTGGGAAGTATAAGGATGACTTAGTGAGGGTGTTTTATGTTTTATGCTTTAATGTAGACATTACAACTGCAGCAGCACCAACAACAGCAGCAACAGCAACAACAACAACAACAACAACAACAACAACAACAACAACAACAACAACAACAACAACAACAATAGAGGCTGCGATGGTTACATTAACGGTGATTGTTTTGTATTCGAAGCGATGTTGATACAACAATAGAAAACAAATTGATTTTTCCCCAACATCTTTTGCTCCGAGACCTGGTTTGGCAAAAGGCTTGTCCTTGCCTTATCTTGAACAATAATGAAATTATTGAGTATTATAACAACATAATAATGTCATGGTGACTGATATAACTCCAATTATGTAATAACAACAATAACAGGCAGAATAATTAAAGCAAGCCCATAAACTTTGTGAACCACAAGTGCCAACAAGCACGACAAGCATCTTTTGTACTGTGATGGTGGCATCTGGATCCCCAATGGGTTGAAAATGAGGTAAGAAACCTCACGAGTCAGGTGCCCTTGGGTAATTTCAAATGGGTTTTCAATCTTCTGGGGCCCATACTTTCCAGGCTGCCGAGGGAAGGAAACAAGTTGTGAGTGGATGAGTGGGTGAGTGGAAAAAGAGAGATAAGGATGAGATGAAGAGAGTACGGATGAACTTGAAAAGCCACTTGGCATATAAGGTGTTCGGATAATTGCATGGAGAGCCGAGCGGGCGATCAGTTTGGAAAATGAAAATAAACCCAGGTGCATTGCTGGAAAAAGAAGACCGAGGATGTTTGTGGCGCTGTCATCCAGAAGTCTCACTTCGAGATAAGGAGTTGGAATTCCAGAGATAAAAGCATGAATTGAGAGAGAACTAAACGGACGGCATGGTATTTATGGGCCTAAGTAAAAGGTCTCAAGGAGTCAAATCATCCGTATCTGGAGAGAATGCACAGTCGGCATGTGTCTGAGTTTAGCTGGAAGGCTTCCACAGCCGACGTCACCCAGGGGGGGAGGGAGGAGGGAGATGGGTGGGTTTAAAAATTCTTTAAAAAGTCATCAACGGACAGCCATTAAAAATGTCGATCAATCCATGGCATCTATCGATTGAAAACCATTCGACCAGCCATCTTCTTTCCCCTTCTTTAAATTTTTTTTTTTTTGACCTCTGTGCACCCCGAAGGTCTGCCCTCCAAAAATTGGTACGTCCCAATGTCCGCCTCTCTGTACCCTTCGATGTTTCTTTACGTATTCCGCCGCTCCAACGTCCATCGCTTATTTGGCATCCTCTCACTTTTTCTCAGCATCTCTCTCGGCACAAGTAATTATTTGACGCCCCTGTTATTAACAAGATTCATTGCCGACCGACTCGCGGGGGGTTACTTTCAAATTTTCCGGGCGCATCGGAGAGATGACTTTGGCGGGGAGAGGGGAGATGGCGATACGAGATGGGGGTTAGGATGGACCCCTACGAGAGGTGATGATGGTGATGGTGATGTGGTGGTGGTGGTGGTGATAATGGCTTCAGAAGAGATAATCATGTCTTTAAAATTGTAGTGATAACGTGGATTACAACGGCGATTGTTGCAATCAACAACATCATCCTTTACAGCAACATCAACAACAACATCATCATCATCATTTACAACAACGACAACAACAACAACATTTACAACCACATCATCAACAACAACAACAACTTCATCATCATTTACAACAACATCATCATTCACAACAACATCAACAACTTCATCATCATTTCCAACAACATCGACGACGACGACATCATCACTATTACAAAACGAATTCATGTTGTAGCGCTCAAAATCATCACGCGATTGAGCAACAATCAGAATGCGTCCATCAAGTTGCTGAAGCCATAAAACAAAAACGAACGAAAAAATTGACAGGGAAATGTCCAGTCATCATCGTGCACCGGTTTATTAATGATGTTCTAAATGCAATGACGTGTTGTCAACTTTCTAGAGGGGTCTGCCCCCAAAAGTGAGAGCCATGGATGGATCTTGAGGGCTGGAAAGGTATACCGATGGAGCGATGGAGTGATTGAAGAGTGGTCGGACGGACTGGTGGATGGGTTGAAAGGCAATGGATGGATGGATGGATGGATGAATAAATTAATGGCGGCACGTTTAGATGAATGAATGAATGAATGGATAAATGAGGGAAAGAATGAATGAGTGAATGAATAAATGAGTGGATGGATGGGTGGATGATGGATGGATGGATGGATGTACGAATTGATGGATGGATGATGGATGTATGTATGAATTGATGGATGGATGGATGGACGGATAGATGGATAGATAAATGGATGGATGAGTGGATGGATGAATTGGTAAAAAGATAACCTAGCGTGATGGGCATCTATTATCCGATTGACGTATCGCATGCTCATTTGCCTAAAAGGTCGTGACCCCAGCTTGACCCCGTTACATTTTTTATGGGTTACCTAATGACGCCTTGTTTTATTCGCCTTCAGAAGCTGAAATGAGCGTTTGAAAATGTAAATTGCTCGGTTGTTTCAACTCTGAACTTTCAAACTTCGTTTGTGACTTTTGTGGAATGTTTCGCAGAAATTTCTAGTTTATTTATCGAATTTATTTATTCCCAAATATGATTTCAATTTTCAAAATCAAATTCTTGAAGGTGTTACTATCATCCAGGTGATTCGACATCCAGCACGACATCCTCAAAGCAATTACATTTTAAAATGATTTAATTTTAAAATGATTTAATTCAAAACTCAAAACTTAATCTTGAATAAAACGAGAAACGCTATCATTCCCGGCCAGAATTCTGGCCTCTAAAATTCCAGGTTGACAATTTTTTTTTTGTGTGCACTCGGCGTTTTCCTCTGAAAGCCAAAAAACAATCCTCGGCCTCTCTTCTTGGTTATTCCTCCGCTGCACTCAATTTTCCACCTCCGTGTCCTCCGCATAATCCGACTTCAAAAGAGAATTATGGACCACGGTTGGGTCAGGATTTCTTACGTGTCTCAGAAACCGTTTCTCTCCTCCGGAGTTCCATGACCGGGATTAGGAGGTTCGTCCGTGTTGTAAACTCTTAATCAATTCCTGGAACTGTTGGAGCAACTATTTCTTCATTCCTAGGCCGCTCGAATTATTATTATTATTATTATTATTATTATTAATCATCATCATCATCATTATCATTATCATTACCATCACCATCATCATCATCCTTATCGTCATTGTTGTAATGTTGATTTTATGTTTTTTTAGTTTCGTCGAACAAACAAATGTTGAAACATCTCGAAGAATCGTGCACCAATTTTTGGAGTGCCAACTTGTCACTCCTTGGCTGCTCAATTGGAGTGCAGATCGGACGCCCGAATGTTGTTGTTAATTTTGGTATCGTTCTTTCATCTGGATGATTTGATCTCACAAGAACCAATTTGGCACTCCTGAACCTCTCTTATGTAATAATGCGACAACGAATAACAAGCGAGTGATTGATTACTGATTGATTGATTGATTGATTGATTGATTGAATGCACGAATAAGAACAGGATTTTAAATGCAATCTGAAAGAGAGGTTGAGACGGTGAACATTTGAACAATTGATCGATAAACATCACTCCGACCTGGATCGAGTATGTTACAAAAATCGATGGCCATATTAATGCGTCATGTTTTTCTCTGGTTCAACTCATTTCGTTTGGAGCGCGGGGTTGAGTTTGGAGCGGTGGGGAGGTTGCCCATTAAAGGTGAATTTTTAACGAATAAATATTTTAATCTAGTGTTAAATTAGATAAATAATTGAATATTAGTTAAATTAAAATAGGCGCCTCTGACGCTATGCAAGTGGCGCATTATAAATTAACTATTGTTATTATTATTATTATTATTATTATTACTATTATTATTATTATTATTATTATTATTATTATTATTATTATTAAATTGTAATCAATAAAAGCTTAATTTGTGCACGAGTTGATAAATTTTCGTAGAACTAGTTCGTGCAGAGCGTGTATTGAGCTCAAATGAAATTTATGTCGTGTCTCTTGCATCCAGAGCAACTCCAAACAACGCCCCCATAAAAACATCACCAACATCGACACATACAAAGGACATACCTTCACAACATCTCATCCACAGCTATCGTAGAACACGTTCGCAATGTTTATCCGAATAAATATTAATGGATATTTATAATTTATTCGTAATGACTGATAATAATAATATTTTAAACACATTCGAGTCGCTTTATTGCAGGTAATCGCATTGAAATCATTTGCAAATACAATATTATAATTATATTATAATTATAATTATATATAATATCAATTATACAATTTTATCACAATTACTTTTACAACCTCCTAATAAATAGGTAAATAAATAATATTATCGGCAATAAGAAATAAATGAAATTTTATCAATGGACTGGGGGTGGGCGGTCCTCCCCGAGGCTGCCCCACTGAGCAGTTGCACGTCCGAGATAAGAGATCACTGAGAACATGACGAATGGGACGGAGCAGAGAATGGCAAAAGGATTGACAGACAAATCCAAAGAAAAAGATCAATCCCTTCGGATTCTTCGCCTCTTAGCAGTCGGCGTCTTCTGGCGATAACGGCGCTATAGCCGCCAGTGCAGCGTGACACGTTGGCTTTTGTAGCGACCGTCGGCCGGGTGCATTACCTCCAAAGAGAGGATGATTGTGAGACTATTCCCCTGGCGACCGGACGGGCAATCCATCATTGGTTTTGAAATTTAATTACAACTCCTCCCTCGCGTCGGTTCTCATTTTCCCGGCCACCCCTGAATGCCGACGATGTTGCGTGCTCCGGGATAGTGATGTCATGTGAAGTCGGCGTCACGTGACCGACCGGAATGAGTGGAGAGGAGATGGAAGAGCTGGTTCTAAATAACGAGGAGGATGAAAGAAAGTCGGCTCCCGGCGCCGATGTTAATGATGGTGAAGAATGTCATGAAGACGACGACGATGACGACAACGGTGACCACGACGACGACGACGACGATGATGATGACGGTGACGATGACGACGATGATGACTGTGATGGAAAATAAGAAAAAACATCGATGGAGAGACAGGCGTGATGTATGAATCAATTGTCCGTATAATGGCCACTGGCCAACTCTTATCAAACCACGGCCATGCCGTCCCTTCTCTCCGTTGACAGACGTCTCTGCAGCTACTGCAGTGACTGCAGCGGCTCTTGAAGCTGCTGCCTCAACGACGACGACGCAGCGACACATCTAGGCTTATTGCGTATTCTTTTTAATGATCTCTGCCTTCGTGTGACTGGTGTTAGATGAATTTATCCGATGAGAAATGATGAGTGTCGCCACTGAAGTGGGCGCTCTTAAAAGCTGTTGTCGCCGACGTCGCATCGATTGACGTCTTGAAATAGTGACCGCCGTGAGCGGGCGGCACTCTTGCGGCTTAACATTCCTTCTTTGTCACGTGTCCATCTATCTATCTATCTATCCATCCATCCATCCATCCTTTCGTCACTCTGTCCATCCATCTGTTCGTCCAGTGTTTCCTAATAAAGCATTTCTTGCGTTTCTGGGCGGAAAAATCTTGATTTACTGGAGATTCCATATCCTGCCTCGCAATCATCCATCAGCGAAAGAGAAAGAGATTAGCCAGAGCATTAGCGGGGACTTCATTCATCAAGCATTCCATGGAAATTAGTGGGCAGAGGACGGAGGTCCGAACCCCACTTCGAGGGTAGGGTATGGGAGGTAAGGTTGGGCGTGCTTCTCTGGGGCTTTGATTTTTTAAAGCTGTTAGTTTCTCCAATCTGAGTGGAAGAAGGTGTAGAATTTGGCGCTTGTAGTTTGCCATTACTTGGTGCCAATGATATGCAAGGCATTAAGTTTTAGGTTGTTTGTAATTGTTTGTTATTTTTAAAATTATTATCCTGTGTTTGACACAATGATAATTATTTATTAATAATAATGTTATTAATATTATTAATTTATTATTATATTAGTAATAAATATATTACAATATTTAATTATTATTATTATTATTATTATTATTATTATTATTATTATTATATTGCTAATTATTGTAATTATAATTGTATTTAATAGAAATATTATATTATAATTACATATTATATATATAATTATTAATATATAATATAATAATTAGTATTTAATGTAGTATTTAATTAATAATTAATTTTATTACATTGTAATAACACAACGTGTCTTTTAATCTGTATTTCTTTTTCATAATTACAACAATAATAATTATTAATATAATAATTAAAAAGTAATATAATTACAAAAATCAAAAGAACATCCTCTCAGACTCAACCTCATATCGTAATGTCCACTTAGCATTTGGATGCATAATTTAAGGAGCTCAGGGAACTCAAAAGGAAACTTTGGCTATTCCAGCTGATCCTTCCGTCCTTCCTGACGCTAATCCAGTCTTACAGACCAACATTTGTTCTTGAGATTTCCATTTTCCCCTTTTGGAATCATTTTTAGTGTTTGTGTGTGTGTGTGGACCTGTTCTTCTGTCTCACTCATGTATGTATTTCTGTTTCATTTATGTATGTATTTCTGTTTCATTTATGTATGTATTTCTGTATCATTTATGTTTGTATTTATGTATGTATTTCTGTTTCATTTATGTATGTATTTCTGTTTTATTTATGTTTGTATTTATGTATGTATTTCTGTTTCATTTATGTATGTATTTTTGTTTTATTTATGTTTTATTTTCTCCCTAAAGTGAGGATAATTACGAACAGACGATTGGAAATGAATGTTGAATGTTGAAATATGTGATTTCAAACGTTTTTGAGAGTAAATAATTCTTTTAATTAAAACTGATTTACATTCCATCATTCATTAAGCCATATTACGTCATTCATTAAGCCATATTACGTCATTCATTAATTTGTATTTTGCATCTAATATATTTTATTTAACGGGGCTCGCTGTACAACAACAATACTCCTTCTCATTGCGACACAGAAACAACGTTCCCTAAATGCGTGACCCCTTTTGAACTGTTGACCTAAGACCTGTCCTAAATAACTCTTCCCTTTTTCCTTGAATCCCAAAGCACTCCACGTGTGCCAGGCACCTGGAAACATCTGCCATTTTCGTAATGGAGTTTCTCCTACCTGGCTGATCTCTGACCAACCTGTGAATAGTTAATGAGATCCTTTTCATGTATTATCACCTGCACGCTCGATTATTAATGTACACTCGATGTATTGCGCCCTAGCCTACGGCTGGCCGGGCTGAAATATAAGATCCCCTACTGGTGTTGGACCGTCGTTGTGCATTCTTGACTTGATGTCTGACACCTGGAGTGAAAATCTGTAATTTGGAGTTGAACAATAATCCCACACCTCCAGGTGATGTCCTTTGGTTCGCAGACACCTGGATTGCCTAGAAATTTACAATATAATATCTTGCTTTTTACGGCTGTTGTACACAAGTTCAAAATGTATCTCAAGAATGTTCACATGAAAATCCATATTTTTAAAAACAATTAATTAATTGTTTAATAAAAAAAAAATTAATCCAAACCGCCATTAATCAAACTAATTTTAATGAGTCAAACTCGTGAAAATAACCTATCACTATCCCCTCAAATGGTATCATGATATCATGACGACCATGTCAAGTGCGGATGGATACATGACTCTTTTGTATCCAAGAGCGCGGATGGATACATGACTCTTTTGTATCCAAGAGCGCGGATGGATGCATGGGTGGATGTCTTCTGTATCCGTGGGCGTCCCTGTGAGACGTACATGTTGGATTTATGCGCAACCCAGGGCTTGATTAATGGACACGACAAGAGATGCTTTTAAAGCGTCCATTTTCTTGGGACGTTTCCGGGAGTGGAGGGGGAGGAGGGCGGTAGAGGGACTGAAAAAAAATGGCGATCGGGCGGTGATTGGCGGTTGGTTGGGTGGGTTTGGTTTCATTTCTCGATCGAAATCGCTGAGAATAAAAAAATAAAATAAAATCAATTCCACCCGGAAAAGCCACTCTCTTTATTTTACCTGGGGGGGAGAGGGGTGCAATTCTTAAAAAAAAAAAAACAGGAAAAATAAACATTTGAAAAATTGCAAAAAATATGTACAAACGACTTTTTAATTCCGGGCAGTTAATATTTTTCCTCTTCAGGGAAGCACTAACTCTCTCGACAGTGCCGGCGACAATGAATATGCCTATTAGCATGTCGTTTGCATAATCATTAGCATAATCATTAGCATATTCATAAGTCTGGCAGGCGATAAATAAAGCAACACGAACTGCTGGAGATATGAGTGAAGGAGGCTTCCATCGATTTCTTCTGACACCGGGAGGCAAACGAGGCCATCAATTCGGCTCATTAATTATTCATGCCTTCATGAATATTCACAACAAGCTGAGGCGGTGATTATAATATTACAATTGATGCTCGTTAATATTCGTTCATTTCAATTCGGCTCATTAATTATTCATGCGATCATGAATATTCATGACAAGCTAAGGTGGTAATTATAATATTATAATTGACGCTCATTAATATTCGTTGGCGTCATGTCGAAGCCATCGAAACGTCATCAATCCACGTGACTGGATCAGAGAGGCGGCTTTTAAATTCGTCTGTCGGAGCATTTCAACTCCAGGGAAACAAATTCGAATTAAAAGCAGAAAAATAATAATTAAAATAATTTAAAAAAAAAATAATACATTTAATATTTCTCGTAGACAAAACGATTTGATAAAAAATTGTTACAATTTGTCATCATCATCATCATCATCATCATCATCACCGCCATGATCATCACCATCATTACCACCATCATCACTATCATCATTACCTTTTAACTGGAGCGACCAGCCGAACCTGCAACTATGGAAATGCATCTCCAGCTCATTAATTATGCATGCCTCATAAAGTATTATCATCTTATTATTCCGCCATGTGTGTGGT
This sequence comes from Hirudo medicinalis, assembly GCA_011800805.1. Taxonomy (NCBI): domain Eukaryota; kingdom Metazoa; phylum Annelida; class Clitellata; order Hirudinida; family Hirudinidae; genus Hirudo; species Hirudo medicinalis. The sequence continues at coordinate 47,663 of MPNW01001256.1, forward strand.
CTACTTTATTGGTATTAATAATAATATTATCACGTGCTACGATACTCGACCAATCATAGAAATGTAATAACTGGATGATGATGATGATGATGATGATGATGATAATAATAATAATAATAATAATAATAACAACAATAACATTATAAAAACTAATAATTATAATATTAACAAAAATAATAATAATTCTCAGCATTTTGTAATTTGCCATGCAAATGCCATGCAGGCAAATATGGAGTGAAAGAAAATATTCGGAATCTTTTTTTTTTTTATTCAAATAATTTGTCAATTTAGTTTTAATATTAACATATTTAATAAATAATTTTATATTATTAGCATAAATTTAATTTTCATTTATATCTCTACGAAAATGATTTAATAATAATAATTTCATAAAAATGATTTAATAATAATAATAAGACGATAACAAAAGCGATCACTTAATATTGAAGGTTCGGCATTGCAATCAGATTCAACAATATAAAAATAATAAAGCCATAATAATAATGATGTTGCTGATAATAATAATAATAATAATAATGATAATAATAATAATAATAAAATAATAATAATAAAATAATAATAATAACAACAACAACAATAATGATAATAATAATAATAATAATAATAAAACCATCACCATCATAATTATAATATTCATAATTATAATAATAACCTTACGAATAATAACTAACGAACGAAAGAGACGAGCGTATTTAATACAGGCTCATGCCTGTGTATAAAGACTTGGGCCTTACATAACATGGCTTACGCTAAATCAACTCTCTTATTTATGGCCTCCCGACAAAGAAAACTTGGCCATTATTTGCAAGCTTCGGATTTACGAGCTGCTACTCTTGCTGTAATTATATTTACAATAATTACCACGATCATAATTAAGACGTAATTACTTGCAAAAGTTAACGTAAGAATAATTACCGTGCATAATAATAATTAATAATTATTTATTCGAATAAGCCGATAGAGTTATTTGTCGACGACTACCAACGGGCGTGAATCCCGGGAAAAGTGTTTGTAATTATGATTGTATTTTCATAATTAATATGATATTGCTTGTAAATATGATTGTATTTTCATAATTAATATAATATTGCTTGTAATTATGATTTCGTAAGTAATAAAATATTATTTTGAAGTCGCGAAGACGCCATGTTGAATTCTGACTTCAGCGGTTGAAATTTCTGCTCGTCGACGTGAGTTTTTTTTGTTTTGTTTTATCAATTTAAAAAGTAATTTCAAAAGTTAAATTAAAAATATTACATTATTTTTATTACTTATATTTTAAAATAATTTCAACATTAACTCTTTTTTTTTATCTTATTTATTGTTGAAAATAAATGTATCTTATTTAGATGATAATGCAGGAAAATATTTATGAATAATGATATTGAAGTAACTCCATCCAATAAATATGATCGAATGTCACTTCTGCATAAATATTTTATTATTATATATTATTAAAGAAAGATTATTATTATTAATATTATTATTGATATTATTATTATTATCATCATCATTACCATAATTATTCATTATAAATTATTTATTATTATTTCTTTACATTTTTATTTCCTGCATAAATGTTTTAATAAATAATTTAATGAAAATAATGTAAATGAAATTTTCCACAAAAAGTAAATATCCAGGAATGTGAGTCAACAGTATTTTCATAACAATTATAAATGGAATAAATATTAATAATGCTTAAAAATAAATTTATTCGTAATTTTAATAATTACTTAATAAATACTTAAGGTATGGATAACAATTTACAACGACTTTGAAATTATTTTAATAATTATAATAATTGTTTTTAATTGTAATAAATGATTTTATTTATAATAAATGTTTTTAATTATAATAATTGTTTTTAATTGTAATAAATGATTTTAATTATAATAAATGTTTTTAATTATAATAATTGTTTTTAATTGTAATAAATGTTTTTAATTGTAATAAATGTTTTTAATTATAATAATTGTTTTTAATTGTAATAAATGTTTTTAATTATAATAATT